>OU015493.1:87338770-87433770 GCA_907164885.2 Dolomedes plantarius | reverse complement strand
TTCGGAGAAATCCTGAGAATTCAAATAAGATCTTAAATTGTTTCATTCGTATATATTCACATGTTTCTTTTGCAGAGTGTTAATAGCAAAAATTTATATTCCAACTGTTTTAAATATATATCATTGGAAAGGAATTTTAAAATTGACTTTAAATATGTATCTATCTTTAAGATCTTATCTTTTATCGGATTTTACAATTTTTTCCGTTTTAACCACTATTCCCAAAATGAGAAAACTTTTCAGCGTAATAAATTTATAATTAATAATTGAGTAATACCCTATCACGAAAGTTATATCCGCAGAAGCTTAATGAGAAGTAATTAACAACACTCATCAAAGCTAAACTCTTGAAACATAGTCTGCTATATTTAATATAACATTATTCTTCACATTTATTAGTGATTACAGGCGATATGCTCTTTGTAATGCTATAAATTACGGAGAATACTGCTTTACACATCATTGTAGAGAGAATTAAAAGTATATAAATTTATAGACTTCGTATATTTTCAAACTATCACAGGAAAAATTATTTAAGATCATTGTGTACATTTTTAGGAAAATTGAACCTTTCGACTTAGAAATCCCATTTTCAATGAAACAGCAAATATGGAAAATATTAATGCACAACCAGGAAAAAAGTAATATATTTCTTTACATATTTATTAAACTATCATCTTTATCACATCAGACGTTTTTTAAGCTGTCAGCATATCAAAAACACATCTTTTTTTCAAAAAGAGTTGATGAGAAATGCACTTTATTATGCTATAGATTACTTAGAATACGTCTTTTTACATCAATGTATAGAGAATTTAAAGTTTACAAATTAATACTTTTATACATTTTCAAACTTTTATGGAAACAATTATTTAAGATGAATGTGTACACATACAAAAAAATTAAATTATTTCTCTCGTCTTAGAACTGAATTTTTTTGTTAATATTTGTTGTTTTATTGAAAAGTAAACGCTTTTTCACATAAAATAATACAATACATTTGTTTCCATTTTTATTAAACTATAGTCTTCATCATGTCAGATTTTTTTAGAACATGATCCATGTCAAAAACATCTTATTTTGCAAAAAGTGGTGATGAGAAATGCACTTTATAATGCTATACATTACCTAAAATGCGGCTTTATACACCAATGTAGATATAATTAAAGGTTTGCAAATTATGACTTTATATATATTTTAAATTTTATGGAAATAGTTTCTTAAGATGATTGTGTATATATCGTAGGTGTTATATAAAAAGGGAGAATACCCATAGAGATTTATATACATTTTCGCCCTTTTTACAGAACACCTACGATAAACAATAAACAAAATTAAAATGATTTCTTACGACTTAGAACTCAATTTTTTTAATATTTGTTTTAATGAAGAGTGAACTCTGTTTCACGTAAAATAATGCAATACATTTGTTCCCTTTTTTATTAAACTATCCTCTTCATCACATCAGATTTTTTAAAAGCTTGTTCCATGTCAAAAAATAACTTTTTTCAAAGAGAATCAAAAGATCAGGCATGCTCTATTAGATAACTCTAGCCCTTTTATTTCGAAATCTACATTATTATTCAGCTTTGTTTCTGTCTGTTAAAAACGTTGGATGCATTTTATAGCTTCGCAGTTCCTTTAAGAGGAGGTTCTCTTGCACCGTAAGCGGAATTTGTACCACTTTTTCACTATTGTACTCTTGGGAAATTTGTTTATTCTAGACGTGTAAACTTCTCTGTTTTTTCCCTTTCTCTGAAGTTATTTTTTTTCTGTTTTTCTTTACATTTATTTATTATTTCTTTTCTCAAATGTCCTTTCAGTAACTTACCTCGTGTTTGAGTTTATGAAGTTTCGTTTTTTCATGTTTGTTTATTTAATAATTTAAAAACCGTACACAATTTGAGAAAGGAACAATACTAATAAATTCATAATTAATCATTGTGTAATTCACTATTACGAAAGTTATATATGCAGAAGTTTAATAAGGAGTAATCAACAACACTCATCAAAGCAAAACTTTTGAAACATAGTCTGCTATTTTTAATATAACATTATTCCTCACACTTTCTAGAGATAACAGGAAAATTACTCTTTGTAATGCTATAAATTACTCGAATACAGCTTTAGACATCGATGTAGAGATAACTCAAGCAATACAAATTTACATATTTTCAAACTGTTGCAGAAAAATTTATTTAAGATGATTGTGTACATTTATAAAAAATTTGAACTGATATCTTTCCACTTAAAAATCCCCTTTTCAATGAAACATAAAACATGGAAAATATTAACACTCTTTCAAGGAAAAAGTAACACATTTCTTTACATTTTTATTAAACTATCATTTTTATCGCATCGGACTGTTTTTAAACAGGCAGCATATCAAAAATGCATCTTTTTTCACAAAGAGGTGATGAGAAATACACTATAATGCTGTAGAGTACTTAAAATACGGCTTTTTGCATCAATTTAGACAGAATTAAAGGTTTAAAAACTAAGAATTTTATATATTTTCAAACTTTTATGGAAAAAACTATTTTAGATGATTGTGTACATATAGAAAAATACTGAAATGATTTCTTTCGATTTAGAAGTAATTTTTTTTTTAATGTTTGTTGTTTTTTTATTGAAAAGTAAACGTTTTTTCACATAAAATAATACAAAACATTTGTTTCCATTTTTATTAAACTATCATCTTTATGACATCAGACTTTTTTAAAGCATGCACCATGTCAAAAACACATCTTTTTTTCAAAAGAGAAAAAAAAGTCAGGCATGCTTCTATTTGATAACTCTAGCACTTTTATTTCAAAATCTACATTATTATTCATCTTTGTTTTTGCTTGTTAAAATTTTTAGCTGCACTTTAGCAGCGAAGTTCATTTAAGAGAGGTTGTCTTGCACCGTAAGCGAAATTTGTACCACTTTTTAACCATTGTACTCTTGGGAAATTTGTTTATTCTTGAAGTGTAAACTTTTCTGTGTTTTTCCCCTTCTCTGAATTTATTTTTTCTTTTTATTTTTTTTACATTTATTTGTTATTTCTTTTCTCAAATGTCCTTTCAGTAACTTACCTCGTGTTTCAGTTTAAGATCTCTCCCTTTTTCGTGTTGTTTTAATAATTTAAGTACCCTACACAAATTGAGAAAGGAACAAAAGTAATAAATTCATAATTAATCATTGTGTAATTCACTATTACGAAAGTTATATATGCAGAAGCTTAACAAGGAGTAATCAATAGCATTCATCAAAGCAAAACTTTTGAAACATAGTGTCTGCTATTTTTAATATAACATTACTCCTCACACTTTTTAGACATAACAGGAGAATTGCTCTTTGTAATGCTATAGATTACTGAGAATACAGCTTTAGACATCGATATAGAGATCATTCAAAGAATACAAATTTATATATTTGTTGTTTAACAGTTAGCGAAGTTCTTTTAAGAGAGGTTGTCTTGAACCATAAGCGAAGTTTGTACCACTTTTTCACCATTGTACTCTTGGTAAATTTGTTTATTCTAGAAGTGTAAACTCCTCTGTTTTTTTCCTTTCTCTGAAGTTTTCTTTACATTTATTTATTATTTCTTTTCTCAAATGGTCTTTTCAGTCACTTACCTCCTGTTTGAGTTTATGACGTCTCGCTTTTCCATGTTTTTTTTAATAATTTAAATACTCTACACAACTTGAAAAAGGAACAATAATACCTTTTAACTAGCAGTTAAGAGATAGCATTGAGTTTTGGATTCCAAAAAAATGGCTCCGCGTTCTTTAAAATATCTCTATTCAACGAGTTTTTCTGGTTCTTAGAGTAAAGCACAAGCATTAGAATAATCCTTAGCATTGGAAGAAAGTAGAATATAAGGAAACTTTCACTGGGATTTCACGAACATTGAGAGGATTTTATCTCGAATTATTGTTTTATATTGTTTTGGGGATATTAGATCTTGATATTTCCTTCTGAATAAGAGTCCCTTTCATATCATGTTTTTTGTACTTTTCATATTTCTTACATTGTAACACAAGGATGCAATTGCGTTCATGCACTGAATGAGATACAAAATAACACAAATAATCATGCACAATTATTTAAAAGAGGCTATTTCGTGCAATTAAAACTGTAGCATCAACAATGTCAGCTCCAACATACACACGAGAGAGAAATACAATATACATATATCGTGATGCAATTTACGAGTTTTAAAATAGTAGTAAAATTATTATAAAACACAGTTATATAAAGCTCAGTGTGGTATTTTATAAGCCTTAATGATTAGTTCTACAATAGATTCAGAACTTCGGAAAAAAGTTTCATTTATTAAAGGCAGACTGGAGTGTAGCCAAATCCGGAAAAGATAAACTGATAAAACTCATGGTCGACAGTTCAATCTATAATTTACTTTTTTATAGAATAGTTTGTACGAATGTTTTTTTTTATGAGAGAAACTAGTACAGAATTCCAAACATTGATTAAAGTACGTCTTTTATGTTGTAAAAGAGAACTTTATATATATATATATATATATATATATATATATATCCTATTACATCTTGTTCTTTATCTAATTGTGTTTCAGTGAAAAATATAGATATTTAAACGTATCGTAGAAGCCATTTAAAATCCTTTCCCTTTTTATATATTTTTAAAAAACAATTTAATTTCGAATAAAAAAATCGAAAATTTAAGGTCCAGTAAAAAATTAACTCTCAAAAAATTTAAATTAAAAACTACGACTTCTTTATTGAATTGTCTACCTCCAATCTATCTTTTCTTATTAATACGAGCATTACATTTTACCGAGTAATTCCTCGTAAGCCTCTATTAAAAAAAACTTATTTGATAAAGATTGTCTGATTTCTTTAAACTCTTGAAGAGAAAATTTCCTGTTTTACACTTGTCACATTTTTACTGATCGAAATTTCTCGGATTCTGGTCTCCGAATTTTTTCTTCGGTATCACTTACATAAAAATCATAGAGGTCGATTAGTAAATAACCGCTTTTTTGATAACAGCTTCTTTTACGCTCTATAGGGGATTTAGTAGGCTGTTATTTACTGTTCCCAGTACTTTGCAATCCACAAATAGTTATGGGACTGAGGGAATTCATACATCCAGATGTAAAATTTGAGAAAGATGCATATCCCTTAAACCTATGATTATGTTGCATTGAGTACAACGAATTGCAATACGGACTAGTGAAAAGTACTTTAAATCGAATAATGGGACTTTGATGCCTTTGTATTTCAGTTTAGGGATAGGGAGGGAAGGAGCATCCATGATAAAGCAGGTGCATTGGTTGATATAGAGCACTGGTGTTCTTAACCGGTAGTCCACGGACCACAGGCTGTCCGGGAGACTCCAAGAGGTGGTTGGTAAAGTGATTAAAAAAATTGGTTTCATCATTTCAAAGTATCCGCGAAGCTACTTCCTAAGAATTCCTGTTAAGAACCCTTGATATAGATCATCTTCAATGTTAAGCTGTGGGAAACTTTTCTTTCAGTATTTTCTATCTCAAATTAGCTAATGCGTATTTTAATATTTTTTTTTTGCTAACGAAGGTAATGTATAAATAAAGATTACACGGTTTTCAAAATTTGATATCTTTCCGTAGCTAGTATTTTACAGGGCATGATATTATAGAAGCCAGTCACTACAAAATTAAAATTCTTTTTTAAAAAAATCATCTAAAACTAAAAGTTTTTAAAAAAATCTGTTTTTAAATGTTGTTAGCTGTTTTGAAATGTAATGCAAAAGCTGTTTTTAAATGTTATGAACTGAATTAAAAAATATTTAAATTTGCTAATATGAGATTACAAATACACTCAGAGGAAAATTCCACCACAGCTAAACCCTAAAGTTGAAGATTTGTGAGTTAACTGATGTATGCATTGAGCTGATTGCTTAACAAATTATTTTGTATTATAGCACTTTAGCGTTCTAAATTTTCCTTCGCTAACTGATATATGTACCAAACTATTTTTGACTTCATTGTTTTAAGCTTCACTACTCACAAAATTTACAATGTCTTTCATAGTAACTTCATAGAATACGCTACTACACAGAATAGTGGAACGTTATTATACATAGATGAGTGGGTTTTACAAATAAATTCTTACTAACTGCTTATATTTTTAACGTAGGATTACGTTCCTCCATAACGGTCCTTCGGAAAGCAAAGTTTCAGACCCTAAAACCGTCCGTCCATCCGTTCTTACGAGTTATAATTTTGGCAGCATGCCGAACCCAGTCTGTATCGCTTCGACAAGCAGTAAACAGTCAAAGTACCAAAATGCGTTAAAATTTTGACATATATGTATATATATACATACGCGCGCGCGCACACACACACACACACACACACACATATATATATATATATATATATATATATATATATATATACATAACACATACATGCATATACACATACAAAAGAAGTAAGCAACGATAAGTAATCCTACGTTAATAACCCGTGGTAGTTTCGTTAAAAGAGACTACCTGAATTTTTTTTCTTTTGAAAGTTTTACTGCATTTACATTATGTAGCATGTATTTTCTCATTTATTCATGCATTTATTTAGTTATAAAGTAACATGCATTTATTTATTTATAAAGTAAGTACTTACTATCAGATGAACATGTACCAATTTATTTCTGAACATTTACCTTAATAATCTCTTTTATGCTATTGAACTTAATTTGTAACACCTCTAATGACTAGGCACAGAAACCTCTAAAGTTGAAAAACCTCTAAAATTAATCGATTCATATGACATGTAACGTATCGTTCTAAGCTACTGTAAGTTGTATCAATTATGACTGTCGTCTAGCATTATAAGTTGGATTATTAAAAGAACTAAATAAGCATTATTAATATGCAATGCCAAAGCGGTACAACCTCGGGTTGGAGTTCCTTCCAGTTTGCCGAAATGGAAGTACAGAAAATAAAAGAAAAATAGTTCCATAGTTAATTTTAACCCCCCCCCCCTTCCCCTATCCCATGATACCAAAATCATTCCTTCTTAATGAAAACCCGCCACCCGTCCTAAAATGTGATTCTGGTTGCACCATTAAATATTGATGATCAAACAAAAATGGCGCACTGAATAAGCCTTTTTTCAGTAACTTTATTAATATGCCTATAAAATATTAAAATTTCATTTCCCTTTATTGCAGTTTCGATGCATACTTTCGTACCTTTTGTGACTGTTACCGATTTCATCATGACTGTTATATTTCGGTGCTTCGGCTAAATGTTGATTATCTTTTAAGTTTATGACCCAGAATCCAACATAAATGGTTATTTTTCGATACTTGCTTCGTTTTCGTAGCGAAACAAGTACTCTCAGTATGGACCCCAAGTTCTTGTTAAGATTCAAATATAGGTGTTAACTACTCATAGTAAAGCATCAATATTTTGAATTTCTTATTAAGTTTCAAGCTTGTACTTTTTCAAGTACTTATTTTAAATCTATGTATCTAATGTTATATACACAAACTGAAGAGTTTGAGAATTAATTTATTAAATATACATTATGCATCAGAAATAGGTTTTCAGTTACTGATTTTTTTATATAAACGAATACAATTTACGCAAAAATTTAACTTTACGTCTACAGATAGACAGAGAGATAAGATAGATAGATAAAATCATGTTCTTGGGGTTTTCTTTTTATGAAGCCCCTGATGGAGAGAGACAAGACTGAACTATTTATTATTCACCCTTTATTTATTCGCTGCTTTGCATGTTTGAGATTTTTGAATTTTGACTGTTACTCTAGCATCATTGCTAGTATTATCACCTAATATTTATTATCTATGCATATTTGTGTGGGTAGTTGAGATTTCAACATATTCATCACGGTACGATGAGAAACATATCAATAATGTACAGTGTGATTCAAAACTCCATGTACAAACTTTTAGGGGAAGTTGAAAACTCAAAAACAAAACATAATCACTTAGGAATGTTTGACGGAAACGCAAACCTGACGATGGAGGGTGTTGTTTACTTAATCGGACCATACCTCTTACCAACCCCACTGGATGGCCGGAAATATCGCATTTTTCTGGAGGATGTAGAAAACTCAAAAACAAAACAGAATCAGAGACCAATGTATGACCGGAAAGGCAAACCTGATCAGCTAGAGGATAAACAAAGATGCAGAAATGTTAGGATGAACAAAGATGCAGAAATGAAAAACCAACATTTCTGCATCTATGTTTATCCTCTAGCTCAGTGGTTCTCAACCTTTTTCAACGCACGTACCCCTTTTTGTGTATCATTAACTATGCGTACCCCCAAAAAGACACTTTAGTTTTATTAAAATGTATTATATTAGTTAAAGTTTAAATATTAAACTGTTTATGTTTAATTACGAATAGGTAATTTAAATAAAAAAACAAGGAATTTTATTTTAATGGACATTTTATTACAAAGTTTTTATTAATCAGTCATAAAATTAAAAAAGTCTCAGAAAATAATTAGTGGGAACGCTGGGCTTGTTTTTGTTCATAAAGTTCATCAATGTTTGGCTCCAGCTTGGTCAAATACAGCCGTAAATCATCCTCAACATTAAGCATGTTTCTATAGTTGTTCTTCAGGTTAGTTTAATTTGAAAATCCTTTTTCGCCCAAGTAAGTTGTCGTAATCCCCAGAAGGTACTTCACAGCAATGTATGCTAGTTCTTTGTGTTCTTTTTCAATACCATTACAGAAGTCAATTAACAAAGTATTGCAATACTTTATTTTATTAGTAGGTAACTGCGTACCCCTTACAGATTTTCGCGTACCCCCCAAGGGGTACGCGTACCATCGGTTGAGAACCATTGATCTAGTAGATCAGGTTTGCGTTTCCGGTCATACATTCCTATGTGATTATGCTTTGTTTTTGAGTTTTCTATCTTCCCTAAAAGTTTGGACATGGAGTTTGAATCACCCTGTATACTGTACTCTAAAATGGAAATATTCCTCAGGTAAAAGGCTCTAATCCCCGATCAGTTTATCTTTACGTCAAAAAGATGACTTTAACACACGAAGCCAACTCCCTCTAAAGCAGGGATTTTTAACATTGTGTTCATCAGGGGTCACTTCTCAAAAAACAAAACAAAAAAATAATTAATCGGTGACCGTCTCCCAACCAATATTTTTAGAGTCAAAAACGGTTGTAATTTTCTTAACACATAAATTATTTGTGATAAACAACTTCGATAACAGTTTACAAATAACCTTCAGAAGAAGAAAAAATTGTTCACAATTATAAAAAACTGTTTCTTCGCGGTCGTTTTGAAACGATGAAACCAATTTCTTTTCACTGCTATCTTAGCGGACCACTTCTCGGATTCCGGTAACCTCCTTTTTCCGGACTCCTTCGAACCACCGGTAAAGAACCAGTGCTCTAAACCAGTGCTCCCCAACCTTTTAATCTCCGCGGACCGGTCAACGTTTGATAATTTTACAGCGGCCCGCTGAGGAAGGAGAGTGGCTATGACTGCAATTTTAATTCATAATCTTTAAGAGAATGTGCATATTTTATCGAATTTCATGAAAAGAACTGAACTGAATGCAAAACCACTGCTTCGAGACAAAAATGCAAATCTTGTATTTCAAATACGTAAGCGTACACGTGTGTGTAGGCGGAGCCAGTAAAGAAACAGGCTTTATAAGCGCGCGTAAGTTAAGACGCATTTCGTTCGCTAGCACACCTCGGCGAATTTCTTGGTGTTATTTTGCAGCAATCGGTTAATTTCAAATTGTAACAGTAAAAATGAGTAACAACCAACGTTTAGATGATGGAATGAGGTGGCGAATTGTGGAGAGGCTAGAAGCAGGCCAATCTCAAGTCCAAATTTGTAGAGAGTTCAATTTAACGCCCAGCGTCGTGTATAACTTATGGAAACAGTTCTACGATACCGGATCCATCGAGAGAAAGCCTGGGAAAGGTCGTCCAAGAGCCACGACGGCCAGAGTAGATTGCCATTTGTCGATTATAGCGAGGCGTAACAGGAGTGCTACAGCTTCTCAGCTCTCTCGTGACTTGTATGCAGCCACTGGAACACGTGTATCAAGCGTGACTGTTTCCAAAAGACTTCATGAGAGATGGTTGTTTGCAAGATGACCTGCTGTTTGCGTCCCGCTCACTTCTACGAACAGGATAATCTGTTTATCATGGTGCAGAGAGCATAGAGATTGGAGTATGGATCAATGGGAGACCGTTCTCTTCACTGATGAGACCCGGTTCAGCCTAAACACCGATTCTCGCCGTGCGTTCATATGGAGAGAACCAGGGACCCGCTATCTACCCTCGAATATCCGCGAAATCGACCATTATGGCGGAGGAAGTTTAATGGTCTTGGCAGGCATCATGTTGGATGGCCGCACACCTCTCCATGTCTTTGAAAGAGGCACTGTGACTGGTGTGAGGTACAGGGATGAGGTCTTGGAGCCCTATGTTCGCCTTATCAGGAGTGCAGTTGGCCCTGAGTTCATTTTAATGGACGATAACGCGAGGCCACATAGAGCTCTTCTGGTCGATGAATTTCTAGAGAGTGAGGATATTCGCCGGATGGATTGGCCAGCTAGATCTCCAGACCTTAACCCTATAGAGCATGTCTGGGACGCTCTGATGATGCAATTGCAACTCTCAACCCCCCTCCGAGAACCATCCAGGGAATGAAAACAGCGTTGCTGAAAGAGTGGGACCAATTGCCAGAGGAAATGATAAATTGCCATATTTCAAGTATGAAATCACGCTGCTAGACCTGTATATCTGTAAGAGGGGACCATACCCACTATTAACCCATCTATTAACCCATTTTTTGTTTATTCTGCAACCGCTATTTCATACCTTCCGACTCCATCGGGTGTTACGCAAGATCATGCGTGTGTATTACAATTATTGAATGGTTATTTGTTTTGCATGGTATCAATGCATGTACATATCAAATTTCACTAAAATTGGTACTGTAGTTCTAGAGATAATCGACCAAGTCTGCAAATTCTCTTAATTTCTTACACTAGTGTAGTTACAAGATTTATTTTGTTACAAAGGTATAAATTAGCACAAACCCGACAAAGTCGCACTAGCCTGAGAGAAATACACCACAGTAAATAAAATGGAAATAATTTAATGTTCCTTGGGCGGCCTGGTACTATTTGATCCACGGACCGGTACCGGTCCGCGGCCCGGCGGTTGGGGACCACTGCTCTAAACGAACTGGACGAAACTAAAAACAAGAAATCTTGCAAAATCCTGCAGTTGACTACTTATTGTAAAGTTTATCCAAGCTTGGAATTAAAGAATTCTAGACTTCCTCTCATTATCTGCTATGATTTGTGTTTTTTAAGGGGGCACATTATCAAATTCGAGCTACTGAAACTCCAATAATATATATATATATATATATATATATATATATTGCTTTATATCAAAATTACAATACTTGAGTTATATTTTATACATAAATAGAACTTGTAAATCCATAAATAATTTTTAGATTTTATTTTTAAATGTACACATCACTAAAAAGGGAATAAAATCATTGGATGTTTCGCGCATCATAAAATTAAGAAATATGCATACAGAAACTATTTTTTGGTTAAATTAAATTAATAATATACTCAAGTTTAATGTAAAACCCAAAAATATACAAAAAAATGTAATTTGAATTGAAAAATTTACATAAAATTAAAAAAAAATTAAATTTAGCAAATTCTTAAAAAAAATTTTCAAGTGTAAAATTTTTTTTTTACAAATTTTTTTTTTATTTTTTGGTTTCAGTATGTAAAGAAGCTTAAAATACAAATCTGATAAAAATTGTGTGTGTCTCGCACACATAGTTTGTGAGTAACAGTGCGCGTAATACAAAAATTTACATATTTGAGAAGTGAAGTTAAAGTTGGAATACGAATAGCCATGGCAATAGAGTGAGCTTTACATAAACTCTCATAACTCGAGAAATAATGCGAATTTTTTTATGTGTTTTTTTGCATATTGTTCAGAAATTGCCAAAAAATCAGAATAAAGCAAAAACCAAAAATTGATTTTTTGAAGTTTTAAAGGTGGTGTGCCCCCTTAATTTAGAATATTATTTTCTCTTTTCTCTCCAATAAGCTTAATTAAACGTTTTTAACGCGGAAACAGATCTGCATATATGCGTATGAATGCAGCATGCGCATTACATAATACAACATAATCAGTCTTCCTTTATTACGACCTGAATAATAATGGATAATTTAACACTTGTCGGGGAAATAAATAGCAATTATTTGCCCTTTCTTATCCCTGAGACGCTAAAATGTTGGCAATAAAAGTTATGAATTGCATGATGTTAGACAAATGGAAATAGAAGTCATTTTTTAGGAGGAAAAAGGTGAATAATCATCACGTTCAGGGAATTGTAAAAAATTGCTAGACATGTAGAAACAGCGAGAGATACAATAATGAAAATGGAAAGGACGTGTAATTTAATTCTGTTTTGTAAAATCTTTTTTTGCTATTCCATGCAAGTACATTCGAATTCAGTTTCCTTGTGAGTTTTAAAAAGTCCTATTTCTCTTGAAATCTGTAGTTACGGTTTGTGGGGCTTTTTTATATAAAGAAGTATCTATTTAATTAAATTTAAGGGAGGCATGCATGTAACATTTCCTTTGGCAAAAAAATGTTTCATTAAGATTGTCAGGTATTTTCTCATGAGTACCTATAAGCTCTTGAATGTTATGATTTTAAAAGAAAACCAATGAACAATTAAAAAAATAATCATTTATCTACGATGTTGGTTTTTTTAAAGTATAGTGTATTTTACTTTTTTAAGTATAGTGCATTTTTTTGATGCATTCTAACATAGCACTTGGCAGAAACCTAAGTAAGTTACAGTCAAGTCCAATGCCAAAATGCAAAGTAAAAAGTAAACGAATATTTTACTAAACACTCTATTCAAATATTGAACCAATGTATCATTCAGAATCAGAAAATGACTTACAGCTTATAGCCTAGTCATACAAATACAAGTGAAGGGTCCAGGGGTAAAATCACATTACTCCAAAAACTTCGTTTTGAAGAAAACGAATTTGAAAGTTGGATTAAAATTGTTTTTCCTGGCACACCGAACATTTATCGTTATTTTTAACGGTTTTAAATTGGTTCTGCCTCATATATGAATGCACGTGGTGTTAGTACTTGTTGAAAGCTACAAGATGGCACTGCTAACTCACTTTCGTATAAATTGCTGTTTGAGAAAAAAGAATTTGAATGTTGCAGTAAAGTTTTTTTCCCTGGCACACCGAAATTTTATCGCTATTTTTAACGGCTTTAAAGTGGTTCTGCCTCAGATATGAATGCACGTCGTGTTAGTACTCATTGAAAGCTTCAAGATGGCACTGCTAACTCATTTTCGTAAAAATGTCTATAAAGTGAAATTACCCCTGGACGTTTCAAGTGGTAATTTAGGAGGGAGAGATGACACACCGAAAAAGACTGATCCCTCTATCTTTCCCCAAAATGTCTCGACTCTCTTTGGCTAGCTTAACTACTCTCTCTCCGTTTTTCCCAAATATATATACTTCCAAGTCGTTGACAGAGCAAATCTCAACAACCTTTTTCAAGAAAGAAACTTGTCTAGCAGATGGCATCGTTGTGGTAGAAACTTCCGAGCTCACTGCTTTGTTGAACGTGATCTCAACTGGCCTTTTCTGACGTGGGTGCTTTACGTTATCGGTCTCATTTCTGATATTCGTATACTAGAGCTTTTTAGATCCCGGGTATCAGCGAAATTTACTAATTTACTCAGTGCAGGTTAGATAGTAAACAAAAATTAAGGCATTAAAAGGAACTGCATCTTAAAAAGCGGGTCCCGAGGTAACCTAGTGGAGGTTTTGGAGTATAGGATACTCGGATCAAATCTGCAGAAGGTCCATTAAATACATTCGTGTCTAGGTCGGATATGGACATGATTAATTCTTAGACCGGAATGTCTAAGGACATGATAAATTCTTAGACCGGAATGTCTAAGGACATGATAAATTCTTAGACCGGAATGTCTAAGGATTAAATGTGATCTATGTGGCAAGAGAGGGTAAGAGAGGGTACGATCTCCCGAGATGTCGCTTGTGGGCGTGCTTTGTCCAAAACAGAGGTGGCACCTAGCTAAGACGGACTCCGACTCTTGTGTTGCTACTGTAAACCAAAACTTCACTCCTCAGTCCACAAAGCCAATATGGACCTGGACCTTCCCGGACATTAGCAAAAACATCATCTAAAAAAAAGTATTTTATTTAATAGAATATACGATTTTAGAAAGGAAGAAAAGACATTTGTTAACGTTATTAAAATTTTATGATTGAGAAATAATTTAAAATTTAATAAAACGATCAATTTCTATACCATTTATATTAGTCTCTTTATTCTTGCTTGCATACAAAATTCGCTAAAAGGATTCTAATGTATAATGCTAGCTCTCATAAAATGTAACTCGTATGATACATAACTATTATATATATATATATATATATATATATATATATATTGTATATATATTGTATATATATATATATATATATATATATATATATATATATATATATATATATATATATATATATATATATATATATAATGCTAAAATATCTTTGCAAACTCATAGGCATTACGCCAAATCGGTTCTTATACTAATGTCTGAAATCTTATTTAGAGCTGATACGCAAACGGAGATAACCATTATTACAGAAATTTATAATACAGCATAATGCACTTAATATGAATTGCATCCCGGTTTATATTTATAAATTTTACTAATTTCTTTAAATATATGCTTACTTACGATATTCGAAACATCAATGAAATACTGCCCTGTAGTCAATTTATGTACTCGAATAATATTTATATACTTAGGAACTCCTACCAAAGAATACTTAAAGACTAAAAAACAGTTGTATGAGAAAATAATATACAATACATCAGCAATATATATCTTAAATCTGAAATAAAATTTTGTGCATTGGAATTCGTTCAGCAATGGATAAAAAAAGAGGAATAAAGCTACAGATATAAACATAACTTTATATTTATTTCCATACTTAAAAACGCATCACACGTACTAATTTCTGTATTTTTTTAAGTAAAAGAGATTTGTTCATAAATTAAAATTCATTCTGCATAGTGATAATTCTCACAGTTCACTAAAAAACTTTATTTATATATATATATATATATATATATATATATATATATATATATATATATATATATATATATATATATATTGCATTGCATAGTATTTGAAGATTTATTTTCAGATGGGTGGCACGTGTTCATATATACAGTGCGCAACGACTTCGAAATACAGATTATAAATGTCGTTGCGTAAGCAATTGCTTAATTTTGGTTTTTCTTTTTTACTACACAAGCAAAAATCTCCAATCTCTCCGTGTGTCTGATTTCTTACTAGGTATCTCCTTTCCCTCATGCAATTAGTTCAGTGAAATAGCAAAACGTGTCTTTGCGTGTTTAAGATGCAAATCAAATCGTAACAATGGATGTACAAAATGTTTTAATGGCAATATATCCTATTACAATCCTGTCAAATTGGATTCACAAAAAAGAGCTAACCAAATTTGGACACGCACACCAAAAAAAGTTCAGGGCACATATCAGGGAAAAGATGAATAAATAGGATATTTATTTGCATGTAAATTAAAAGAGAAGTTAATGCATGTTTTCTTTATTCTTTTTTTGTGATTTATCCTTATTATAAAAAAATATAAATAATGAACCCGAAATTTCCTGTAGTATGACGCAAATTGTGCATTTGATACTATGTGTAATATGTATGCTATGCGCATGCTTTCTTCTTAATAACAAGGAGTAAAAAATCACTTAAAATACATTTTAAATGCATGTTATGAAATTTGCTTTTCGTAGCGTCAAGTTTTCTACAGAAATTTAACATAGTGAGTGAAAATTTAAAGTGCCTTTCTCCGTGCGTGTCAACTAATAACTTATGCGATTCGTTTATTTCGCCAGGGGACGGCGTAGATTTTTTAAAAGGGTGTATGTGTTTCGTTTATGTACTCTTGTCATTCTGGAATTCCTCTTTAGGCGTCAAAGTGGATTTTGATATTATATCCAATATTTTCAAATACATTTTCAAGAAGTCGTCTTGTTTTTATTTTATTTATATAAAAAAAGCTTGTACTTTCATTTAAAAGACTAACTATTTTTCTCCTAAAGAATATTTTTATATGATATTAAGAATGGGAATTTATTTACTATAAAACAACACGAAAATTGCTAAGATAATGTTCTAAACGATACAGTATTGCACAAAATTTCATTCATTCTTTCTAGATTCTCCACAAAATAATTCGCTCATCAACTGGTTTGATCCGAGAGACTCCACTGAATAACTAAAACAGCCCCTCATCTTAAGCCAAGATCAACTATTATTACTCGAGAAAATGCTTCGCGACACCGGGTATAAAATAACTATAGGAATAAAACGTAGGTACTTGAAATAAATATACAAATAAAACATTATCTGATATTAAATCAAGGATGTTTGCATCCCGCTCACTTCTACGAACAGGAGAATCCGTTTATCATGGTGCAGAGAGCAGAGAGATTGGAGTATGGATCAATGGGAGACCGTTCTCTTCACTGATGAGTCCCGGTTCAGACGAAACACCGATTCTCGCCGTACGTTCATATGGAGAGAGCCAGGGACCCACTACCTTCCCTCCAATGTCCGCGAAATCGACCATTATGGCGGAGGAGGTTTAATGGTCTGGACAGGTATCATGTTGGATAGCCGCACACCTCTCCATGTCTTTGAAAGAGGCACTGTGACTGGTGTGAGGTATAGGGATGAGGTCTTGGAGCCCTATGTTCGCCTTTTCAGGGGTACAGTTGGCCCTGAGTTCCTTTTAATGGACGGTAACGCTAGGCCACATAGAGCTCTTCTGGTCAACGAATTTCTAGAGAGTGAGGATATTCACCGGATGGATTGGCCAGCCAGATCTCCAGACCTTAACCCTATAGAGCATGTCTGGGACGCTCTGGGGAGGGCAATTGCAACTCGCAACCCCCCTCCGAGAACCGTCCAGGGAATGAAAACAGCGTTGCTGAACGAGTGAGACTAATTGCCACAGAAAATGATAAACTGTCTTATTTCAAGTATGAAATCACGCTGCTAGACCTGCATATCTGTAAGAGGGGACCATACCCCCTATTAACCCATCTATTAACCCATTTTTTGTTTATTCTGCAACCGCTGTTTCATACCTTCCGACTCCAACGAGTGTTACGCACGATCATGCGTGTGTATTACAATTTTTGAATGTTTATTTGTTTTGTATTGTATCAATGTATGTACATGTCAAATTTCATTAAAATCGGTACTGTAGTTCTAGAGATAATCGACCAAGTCTGCAAATTCTTTTAATTTCTTACACCAATGTATGTGTTTAATATCTATAAGTTACAAAATTTCCTTTACCAATTCAAATTTTTCATTATATCGTTAAATAAAGGCAATATAAACATAAAATTAATGGCATATTCGACCTTGTTTTTATGATACTAATTCATCAGTGTCGGGTTCATTGGAAGTGGTTGCAATTCCTCGTGAGCTTTAGATATGCTCATGAGAAATTTTTCATTTAGCTTTCTTATTAGTGTTCTTCAGCTTTGAAAATAGTTGGTCTCAAATGTACGTAGGCCAAAACTGCGATTACATCAGGCGTAATTGTAAAACGAGGGATATTTTCCTCTGGGAAGATAAATCTTACAAAGTTAGGGATCTTGTGGGGCCGCATTTCTAGTGTGAATGGATATAGGTTGGACATGCTATTAGACCTTAATACCATTGAAAAGACGCACAACATTCATAACACACAATGTAAGTTTTCTCATTGTGTGTACTCTCCTTCTATAGGGTGTAGTTGTATAAACAATAAAAATATTTTTTTCATCGTTTGTGAATAATCCATAAAATGATATCAGCCACTGTTTCAGTTACCTGAACTGCTAATGAGAAACTAAGCACCTTCATTCAAATCCCGTTACTACAACACGTTTAAAAATAGCAAAACAAAAACCGAGTATGTCATCTTTAATCTTAATTCATATCAAAGCAGCACAATGGAATCGGAGTTCATTTTCCATAAAAAGCAATAGTCCTCAGGTCATCAGGTTGTATTATACAAGCGTAAAGACAAAGTTATCTTTTGTTTCGACAAACAGAGAACACTTATCTATTCATACTGTACTTCGTGACCTTATCCAAACAAATAGCAGAACCTTCGGAAATGCTACTTTTCCATTACAGGCGTCAGGAAAGAAATACTGAAACTGAGGTTATTGTATCATCAGAAGATTGGAAAAAGAAAATGAAACAATGCCTCTTGGAGAAGGTTATCAGTAATGCTGCTTGAATGCATTATTGTCCATTCTTTTTTTCCTTTTCTGGGCAGCAGTAAAGAACACTGGATTAGAAACCATTTATGAATACTAACCTCCGCACGTGGCTGGATATGTAAAGAAAGAATAGAAGCGAATGAGGGAGGCATATAAGAACTACTTTGGTATATGGAAGTGTAATTACCTTGTAATTTACATTGCAGAACGCATTTTTCATAAGTATTTGTCATTTTCATTAGAATCTTCTTTTTCCGAAAATTAGATATGTCTGTAGAAGTACACGTTTGCATTTTCTTTTGTTTATTTCACAATGTAGCTTACTATTTATAACAGTTCAATCTTCAATAGTTATCCATTCAGACTATTTCGAATAATTCAAAAACGATTACAAGAGATTAGGATTTTTCTGGGTTTTGAAAACGGATTGAAAGGAAATTTTATTGAACAATACCTTTAAAGCTCTTCTCTATATATTTGATAACCACTGCATTAAACTTGTAGTGACGTCATTTTGGGCTAACATGACGTCACTATCGGTCTTTCAAAACTTATATTTCTAAAATTCCTTGCTTGTAGGAGATACATTATATTATTAATAATAATTACTGCATTGTTAAAACTCTTTTACTGAACTGAACAAAAATTTTGCACCGGATTTAATTTGCATGCATTGAATTTGACTTTTTGTGGTAGAATTTTACCCTGATTGTAATTAATATTATCTTTTCTATAAAAAATTCTTTCAGAACAATAATATCTATATTCAAAATACTGATATTAACAGTATTAATATTCATTACAATATCTATTTGATAAATAAAATTTTGACTACATAGTCTCTTTAAAAAATAGCACTTATGATGAAACTGTGAATCCTTCGAACACATATTCTTTGAGTTCAAAGTTCCTTTTCTGAATCCTGCAGATAAGACCGAAGTGTGTAGTGATCTCAACACTCTTATAATTAATTCAACAAAACCATGTTTTCATTTTAGACTAGTTCATGAAGTGCAGATGTCTATATATGTACCCTAATTTATTCTAACAGTACAAAACTTACAAATTAGTTCTACTATATTGATATATTACAATTTTATAGGTTGTATAAAAGTTCTAATATACTTTGACAAATCGTATAAGTGTTCTAATATCTAACCTAGAACTTTCTATTCTGTTAGGAATGGATAGTTATAGGTTTCTACCCAGTTGCATAATTTTTGCATTATTATATTCTAATTTAGTATAATTTGTTGCTCGTATATGTCATTATTAATATAATTACTGCATAATTTACTACGTTGAAGGAGGTTATATTTTATTACTTTATACAGAGAATATAATGAAATTATTTGAATTTTACTGTTCGTTCACTCTTGTAAAATAATGTATAAATATTTTAAACCTTATTTGTTTATCATCGATTATGCACTATTGAGTCTTTGAATAGCTATTAACCCATGGTATTAAAATATATTTTTAACTATCTTGTTTATGAAAAAAAATGATGAAGCCAGGTATCGTTCCATGTTTAACGATTATTTTACAAAACTGCGCTGGACGATCTCCAAGATGTTTCTCAGATCTATCAGACCACTAAATTCCGCGCAACACGATACGTAGGGCTGTAAATTTGATGACAGAGGGTTGATCAGAATGGAGTAGTCATCGAGCATGTAGAGGCGCTTTCTCCTTTCTCATTGGCCGAGAAAAATGTTTTCTATTTTCAGGAGCAGTAGTTTCTTTGAAGCAATGCTGTTGTGTTTCGTGGATGTTTGTGGTCTGATAGGCGTTTTGCAGTACACTTCTGAACATCAGTCTTACTCCATCCATTTATGCATCTCTACCACTTTCTCTCTCTCTCTTCTTCTATCTATCTCTATCTTTCTCTCTCTTTTTTCCCTCTATCTACCTCTACCACTCTCTCTCTCTCTATCTATCTCTCTCTCTCTCATCTATCTCTACGTATGCACCTACCTAAACCTCTCGCTCTCCGTCAATCTACCTCTATCTCTGTCCAAATATCTATCTATATCTTTACCCATATATCTACTATCTATCTCCATTTCTCTATATACCTGCACTTCTGTCTTTATCTCTTTATTTATCTTTAGCTCTATGTATCTCTCTCTCTTTATCGAACTCGCTGTCGTAAGAGGTTCTAAACCTATGATCTCCGGCCATACCCCGTTTTCTTACTATATACGCATAATAGAACGCAGAACTAGTTAATGGTATTTTGAGTTAAAAGATGTAAGAAAGGTGATTGCAGACTGAGAACGTATGGGGAAGGATGACCGCCAGCTGCAAAGATAAAGAAAGTAAAAACGTTTTGTTGTATTAAGATTTGTAACTGATCCATAAGTTAGTAAGTGATGTGTGAGAATTTTGCAGAAACTTTCTCGAAAGTTTCCCCGTGACATGGATAAATACATTTCTCTTAACTTATTGATATGAATTTTTGTACTATACAGCACTGAGTTATTATTTGTGGAAACGAGTATTAATAATTGAAATCCAAATTAGAAGTGATATTAAATGTGTTTTAACAAACAACATTAAAACATGTTTCTGACTGTAAAAGACATAAGAATAATGTTTTACAATACGTGAATTACAATACGTGAATTTAGTCAGAAAGTCAACAATTAAATAATAATAATAAAGTAAAAATATTGCCAAGATTTTTACTGACAATGCCACGACATGCATCTCTGCTGCAATGTGATCACTATATTGACAATAGTTTTTTGTTTTGATGTAATAATTTGCCTTAAATTAGTGCACTTAGAAGTGTAAAATTATTTCACTATGCGCATTTGGGAAAAAATATTCGTATTTTAGCCAACGTAGAATCCACTTCCTAATATCATTCTCTTCAACTTTCATCTTATGTGACTAGAAACTCGTTTTGCAAGAAAGTAAAATGAAACTACAATGTAGGGAGTTTTGGCCATTTATAATGAGATTCTTTGTTTACAAAATACGTCTTTTGAAAGAACTAGAGCTGCCATCTACTGAGTAATATCGGAACTACTTATTCTTCTTGGTTATCTATTCATGTTTTGCAAAATTCCTTACTTCCTGCCTCAATAATTTCCCATTAATGCATTCCTTAGACAATTGAACTTTAATTTCATAATAGTACTAACTTTAATTTTCAGTTGTCAAAGCAAACTTTGCAAAAATAACGCTTTCAATTATTAAAAACTACATTTTCCTTCTAACCACGTCAATAAAGTCAACAGTAATAAAACTGAATCAAAAGTAATTCAAAGCGTTAGTTCTTTCAGAGAAAATATTACAAAAATTTAATATTTTTCTTATAATTTCGTAAACTGTAAACGCGTTGTAAATTCACGAACTTCCGATGTTATTTCTTCCACAGAATTTTATAATTGAAATCTTCAACAGACTTTGAATCTATCATTAGAAATTTCCATCATTTAAAGGAAGAGTTAAAATGTTCTGGAGCAATTTTATTTAATAAATGTCAGAGTGTGGAATCTGCTGTCCTGTTTCTGGACAAAATTTATAGCAAATTACTAAATTCCTGATAAAAAATTATAAAATTTTAAAACCCTAAAATATATAATTGATTTTAAGAAAAAACTCATTTCTAGATCTTGTTACAAAATGACAAAAATTTGATAGCTAAGAGTTTGAGAATTATTTGGTGTTACTTTCATTTGTTTTATCATTATAGCGTGGTATCTGTATTTACTCATTTCAAGTTTCTACATTTTCAGCGCGCTCGGAATGAAACTCGTTATTTTTTATTACTCAAGGAACAAATAGAAAGATTAAATGATTAGATTTATGTAGTAGGAAATAACAATCTAATAGCTTCCATCAAAAATTATGAAAATTCCGATGGGCTTAGACTTTCGTTTTTAATGCTTCAGATTAAAACCAATTTTAAATGTAAAATTTTTTATTAGTCATAAAGTATGCAATTTGTTTTCAAATATAAAGATTTCTATGTTCAAAATAATCTTAATACACTTAAACCCAAGTAATATTGCGTAACTAATTTTACATAACATTTAGAACCTGATTAACATAATATAAATTAGCCCTACTGAAATAGATTCTAATTGAATCTGCCAAAATTGAGCTTTAAAATACTGCTTAGTCATGTCCTATCTACTCTCAGTTATACATACATTATATAACTAATTATATATATATATATATATATATATATATATATATATATATATATATATATATATATATATATATATATATACATATATATATATATACATATATATATATAACACAGTGAAATTTCTCTAGCCAGCCGCCCTTATTCGAGGCCCACCCCTCAAAAAGGCTTTTTTTTTTTTTTTTTTGGTATTTTGAACCATTACTGGCCGCCATAAAAGGGTTCACTTTATATATATATACTCGTTTGTATAAAATATATTTTTATTTTGGTGTAATGAAGTGCAAATTTATCATGGAATTGGCTTTAGGGTTCATACTGCAGAACATAACCTAAATATGAATTCGTGTAGTAAAAATTTTGATACTTTATAAGTAAAATTTTCTATTAACATATCGGAGAAAGTGCAAATTATTCTCGATGATTTAGTTGGATCAGTGATGCATATCAGGAGAGCATAGCCTGTAGAGTAAAAATATATACTGTTTAAATGAAAAAAAAACTAAACTCTAAACTCATGGTGTAATAGCCGCTGTGGACCAAGGCCGGAGGTGTCCATCTCCGCTTTCTTGACCATAGACTTGGGGTGCCATACAGCATATGTCTCAGTTAGGTGGTCAACCTAACGTGGGACCCCAGAATTTAGTTCCCAAGCATGCTTGGTGCTAATTTTATCGACCCACTCAAGGAATGAAAGGCTGAGTTGACCTTTCTTGAGTTGAGTTGACCTTTCTTGAGCTGAGTTCGATCTTGCCCAGTCGCAAGATCGAACCCTGGATCTGTGGTGTGGGAGGTTGGAGCCTTTTTAACTACTACACTACCGGACGTCATACTGTTTAAATGCTTGGATGAAAAAATCCTTCTAAAGGAAGTAGCAAAAATGTGGTATGCTTAAAAGTAGATGGAAGTCACAGTTCCAGAAGTCACAGTACTAGATTTTGTTTTTATTCCTAATTTCACCATAGCCCGGCTATGGCTGTATGGCTAGGGCACTGGTATCACCACCAGAATCTGTGGGTTAGAGTCCCACTGTTAGCATGACTGTTTGTATCAGTTCTGAATCTACTTTAACCAGTAAGTCCCGATCAAATTTGCCCTCGTCAGTCTTCCGCCTGCAAAAGGAGCCCTGTCTAGAAAGGGGAGCTGCAACCCATTGTCCATCGCCGGTCTCATCGTTTGTTAACGAAAATTCTTCTGTGATTGTGTGATTTAAGTTTCTATTTCCTTGTATTCATATGTGCACCGGACTGGGATGTGACATATAGAAGTCCAACCTCTCTTGAGGCAATGGCACCCCCTCTTCTGCGGATAGTGATTCTATCCACAGAAACGACAACAAACAAACTATATTTACTTAATATTGAGTTTTTTTAAAAATTGTGACATACGCATAATTAAATTTACAGATGCGGCGTCTCCTCAAAGTCCTCAGTGTGTCTTTGTTTTGAGGAGACGCTGCATCTGTAAGTATAAGTAAGTATGTGGAATAAGCATAAGTGTCTAAATTAGAAAAATTTCTAATTTAGACACTTATATACTCCACACCAACAGCGACGGAGTCGAAAATCCTGCAACTTCGTCGTTGCTCATGCGTATTACAAAGAAATCATGCGTATTACACTGCTGGCCACCCAAATTGCAACACCAAGAAAGACAAGAGATATCACAACAAAATTTATTTTGTAGATAACATGTTGACCAAGTATCAAATGATTAAATTTATAGACTTCTGTGAAGTGTGGTTCCTGCCAAAATCAGTAGCCAGAGTAGCCGACATTGTTAGAGATCACCGCTGCCACACGCCTCGGCATTGATTCAAAGAGACTTTGGATGAGTTATTGGGGTACAGCAGACCAAGCAGCTTCCACACGTTGCCAAAGTTGATCTGCTGTGGCAGCTGGGGATGGAATCTGGGTCAATCGTAGAGCAAACATGGACCACAGGTTTTCTATCGGTGAAAGATCCAGAGAGCGAGGCGGCCAAGGAAGCAATTCAATCTGGCGATTGACGAAGAACCGTTGGACAATGCGTGCCACGTGTGGTCGCGCATTATCCTGTTGAAATATGGCTGTGGGCAAGCCCTGAAGGTAAGGAAGGACAACTGGCTCCAACACCTCGGAGATGTAGCGCTGGCTGTTTAAAGTACCGGCAATGCGTACTAGAGGTGTGCGAGAGTGATATCCAATACCGCCCCATACCATAATACCCGATGCAGGACCAGTGTGGCGGTGCATAACGCAGCTGTTCAGCATCCTCTCTTCACGGTGTCTCCAAACTCGAATGTGACCATCGTGGTGTTGCAGACAGAAGCGTGACTCGTCAGTAAAGACAATTTCATTCCATTCTGCCGTCCACATCCTTCTGTCATCGCACCATTGGCGACGGAGACGTCTGTGGTTCTGCGTCAAGGGTAGACAAAGCAATGGACGTCTTGCGGACATACCACTCTGCTGTAAACGGCGTCGAATGGTACGCGCAGACACTGGATGATGCGTTACAGACTGCATGTGCTGTGCTATGGTTCGTGATGTGACTGAGCGATCCGTCACTGCCATGCGTCCAATTTGCCTGTCATCACGTGAAGTGGTGCACTGAGGTGGATGCGATCGAACACGCCGGTTCATCGTACTCTCCAGCATCCAACGATCACATATCCGCATTATAGTTGTTTGGTTTCGTCCAACACTACTACCGATTTCCCTGAAAGATAATCCACAATCTCGGTAGGTCACTATCCTTCTTCTGTTGAACTCGGATACTTGATCAAAAGATGATCGCTGTTTTCGACGAGGCATAATTGATTGTTTTTTTTAAAAAACCACAAGAAAACACAATTGCCGAACTTGAAATCGTCGAAATCTCCAAGCCTTAAATAGCGCTTTGAAGTGGCGCCACAGGCGCGCGTGATGTGCGTCTGCGCTGAAATTCTAATCATTTGCATATCTCACCTCCGCTATTGCATGTTGTAAATTTCATGTTATTTGCATGTTTCCTTCAGAGTGTTGCGTTTACAGTGGCCAGCAGTGTACAAAGAATCACTCCCCCGGTTCGTCTCCGTCTCTGGTCTCTGCGGTTTCAAGTTGGATAAAGTTCAACTTTTGACTATGCCGCCATGCTCGACAGCCAATCAGAATAGAAAGAGAAGATCATGCGCAAATAAATTGCCTCTTCTCTCCATCTCCTAGCGGTGTGGGGGCTTTTATGACAGACACGGCGAGGGATACTCGGTGGAGGCATTTTGCCACCTGGCCTCAGAGACAGGTGGCAAAATGTGTCTGTGTTTCGTTGCTGTCGCTGTTGGTGCTGAGTAAGCATAAGAGGCCCCTTGTTGGTTGCTCTCAGAAAAGGATGGTTGGAAAGAATCTGCGCATGAAAAGTATTTTTGATAATTTTTGATTTATTGACTAGCACTACCTTCCAGGTGCAGGGTAGATGTAATCAAGAAAGAAAAGAATTGCTGAATGTCAAAATTAATCAAACACTGCCATTTTCCAATTTTGACATACAGTCAAGTTAAGCAATGAGTAATGTAATTGAGTTATAAAAGCAATTATGACAGACACACACACACAGACACGTGCATGTGTGTAACTAACGACTTGCTAACATATGTATTTTTTGAACTTTGAAAGAATTTGGTAGCCTTCAAATACTTGAATAGTGGAAACCGAAATAATTTACCTTGATATTTCTTTCTTTTTTTAAGGGAATAGAATAAAATCGAAAGTATATTTTCTAGATTTCGCGAGGGCATTTATCGAAGAAAATATAGGAAACATAAGTTAATAAAAAGAAAAGTTTGCAAAAGAAGAGTTAAAATGAAATTTATACATTATGGTTGAAAAAATATTAAATTTAAGATATGCACGATTTTTACTTTATATTTTGAATACCTAACGTCCCCTCTATTTGCTCTTCAGTGCTAGAATATTTTCTCTTAAATATATATGTTCAACGTTTCTCGATATAGGTTTTTTTTCCAGTACACTTATATTGAGAGAATCAAATATAAAAATGCGAAAGTAGCAAGTAAAAATCCAAACCTAGTGGAAAAGAACTTTAACCTTAAATTACTTCAAATTCGGGTGATAGGAGAGTAAATATTCTCCGGAAAAACTTTTCGAGAGCCTCAGGTCTGTCAGCAGTTGCTTATTCTGAAAGTCGACTTTTTTATGTTTGCATGACTTATTTGCACTAAGTGCCTAGGGAAAACAAACATTTCATGTGTTTTTACCAAAATGAGGATGATTTTTTTTCTGTTATAGGAGGAAAAGTTATTTCAGAATTTTTTATAACATATTACCTATCAATGAAAACAAAGAGATAAGTATAGTTATGACATATTGCAGTCAAGTTTATATCTCTTTAACTACAGGGTCATCAAAAAAGGTTGGACACATTTCGAAAGCTCATAATTCTAACATAAACTAGTGGTTAGCCCGTCAAAAATGACGTGTTAATTTTAATTTTTATCAATTTACATCTGCAAAGTCAATATTATTTGTATACTTAATAGCTTCTCTACTTTCTTTTATTTAAATTATACAAAATTTTAATTATTTAAAATTATGCAATATCAGCACTATTATGATCTATTTAAGATGCAATTAAAAAAAAATTAAATAAAATATGAACTCCACATAATTACATCTATTAACTTAATTCATTACATGTATTAATTATGAAATATTCTATTCTGTCTGTTAACAGTATCAAACGTATCTATTGTAAAAACTGAAACAGTATCAAATAAGAATGAAATATTGGTTTTAAATGTTTATATAAAAAATATATATATATATATATAGATTATTTTTCATTATAAGGATTTTTATTCTTTTGAACATTTATTTTAAAGGTAAAACATAAGTAAATTCTCTAAGTAAATTTTCCATTAACTGCGGTGGAAAAATTTAGCATAGTTGTTTCATAATTTTAATTCATAAATGAACACGCGCCATTGAGGTGTTCGGTATTTTTCATTTAAAGATGTTACAAGTTAAAAAATATTTTTATATATTTTGATCGAGAGGACAGTATAATATTAAAATATTTTAACAATTAAAGCTTAATTTCAATTTATTTTATTTTTAAAACACGGTAATCAAAGTACATTTGAATATGGCAACGAAAAGGAAAAAGCGTTCCAGACAGAGAGATAGATCTGTGCTATTATTAATGTTATATTGAGCAAACGCAATAATAATCTTTCAAACAACTTGGCAAGTGTCCAAGATTTCTAAATGTAACTGGTACGCAACCGTGACGTTGAACGTTGCGCAGAAGCGATGCGAGGTGGAAGAGGTCTTCTTTCGGCTTTCCGTCAGTGCAATGGCGACTCGTTCAGGAGAAAGCTCAGTGTGTGTTGTGGTTAGCGGAGTACAAATATGTTAAAGCAGTTCAGTGAAATTACTGTCGTGCTTATAATAAACAACCACCGCTTGAGTTTTCTCCTGAACGGTCGCCATTGCACTGACGGAAAGCCGAACGAAGACCACTTCCACCCCGCATCGCATCTGCGCAACGTTCAACGTCACGGTTGCATACCAGTTACATTTAGAAATCTTGGATACTTGCCAAGTTGTTTGAAAAGAATATTATTGCGTTTGCTCAGTTTATTTTAGAATTATAAGGTTTCGAAATGTGTTCAACCTTTTTCGATGGCCCTGTATTTTATCTGGAGCATAAAATATGTTAACATAAGACTCTTGGACATTTTAAAGAATTGGGAGTGTAATAACATTTATGTTGATGTTTATACGTGGAATTATTACACGTTTAATATTTGTTTTTCCGTAGAGATTAAACACTTATTTAGGAAGTTTGTATAGTGACAGGTTCAAAGTTTATGTTAAAATTGAATTAATAGAGCTATCTGAAAAATTGATTTATGGCAGATATTTTATAGAGATACAACTTATCTCATGAGTCTGGCACAAAAGCGCCGATTTCACGATGTCTTCTGTAAACATTAAAATAACAAGCATATAAAATAATCTGAAAAAATAGTAAAAAATAAGTTTAGAGTCACTGAGAACAGTCGGTAAATTATTTAAACAGTTCTTTCCGGTACAGAAAAGCAGAATATGTTTCAGAGTCTCACGATCTTTAAAACATACTGGACAAATATCAGTAGCTACAAGGTTGAAACGGTGTAGATAGGACTCCGTGACAAGATGGCCAATTTTAGGTTTAGCAGCGAAAGTGGCAATCCGTCTGGGAACCCTTTCAAAATATATAGGTTACTAGCTGAAAACCCTCACTTCGCTACGGAGTACATTCAAATTAAATACAACGGTCAATGTATGCAATTAATGCCAAAAAAAATAAATATATATATTAATAATAAATACACAGACGATATATGTATACAATTCATGTAAATATATATATATATATATATATATATATATATATATATATATATATATATATATATATATATATATATATATATATATATATATATATATATTTATAAAAAAATCGTAAGGGTTATTTTTATAGACAAAATAATGTAGAAGAAAATATTCAAATTAAATGTAATAGGACATACTAAAGAATATAGTACAGTTAATATAGTACAGTTTGAGGAACATAATATATTTTATTGTATTTTAATTTTTTTTTTGGATAATGTCCAATCGTCTGCCACATTAGCAAGAAAAAAATTTTTTTTGTCTATTTAGTTGCTATGCACGTGACGATAAATTTATTTATAGTACCAGAAAAAGAAATCACGTGATCAGCATTTAATAAATTAAATTCTAAAAATGAATCTTTAAAAATTCACCAAAAATAAGAAAATGGAGGTAAAGATTCAAAAAAGATCTCATTTTAAAGGAATTTTTTTATCTTTCTTGTGATAAAAATTTTATAACCCTCAAATTATTATTTAAAATGCAAACTTAAAAAAGTTACTAAAACAGCTTAAAAATTTAATTTAAAAAAATCTAAGAAGAATTTTTCAAAAATCTTTCTTAGTGCACCCCTACACTATAGGAAGAATCGCCATGCAAAATTTCAGCCCTCTAGGTCCAGCAGTTTGGCCTGTGCGTTGTATGTCAGTCAGTCAGTCAGTTACAGAACTGTTTTATATATATATAGATTAGGTTCTTTCAGGAAATTAAAAAGATGCCTCGGACGACCGGTGTTCCTCCATGAATCCACCTCCATGAACAGTTGGCTTTAGTCTCCCTTTGCGTCCTGCCCATGCATTTGGAAAGATTACACGCAGAAGAAGGAATCAGGCACTTATTTTTTATACATATTAATAGAGATGCAACACAGTAGTGTTTATACTGTGGCAATAAAATAGATGAAAATATTCAAAATATTCAACTCGCATACCTAGCGAGTTTTTAGTTATAAATGGATATATAATCATGGTTTTGAGTTTCTTGTAAATTTTGACTGCTGTGAATTATGAAATAACAACAGAACAATAGCCGGTCGTTTCTTGAAAACTTTGTGTTTAGTAGTAATATTGTCATCAGGTAGTGAAATTTAGAATTTCGATTTTAAAGTGTTTTTAATTTTTGATGTTAGAGAAAACTACACCTATACCTCGCTATACGGCCGCTCTATATACGGCATTTCGCTATAACGGTCTTTTTTAATTATGGCAATTTTTCGATTTACGGGCGCTCTATATACAGCATTTCGCTATAACGGACTTTTTTAATTATGGCACTTTTTCGATTTACGGCCCACAATGTTTCGTTATACGGCCACAACTGGGTAAAGTGATGATGCCAGCATATTATAGCTTAGTGATTCTTCATGTTAATGTTCGTCATCACATTAAAACAGTTTTTAAACATTTTATTTTATGTTTTTTATTATATTTATACATTTGTGCATATAATTTCTTTTGTTTTTTGTTTTTATGTTTATTTTTTTAATTTCTGTTTATTATTACATTGTTTTGTACTTTTATTTTTAGGTAAGCATTTTTATAGAAAATAAAAAGAATAAATTGCTTTATGAACTTAAAACTGTATTATTTATAAAAAATTGGAACAGATACAATTAAATCTGTATGGGTTTGTATCACAATAATTGATTCGTTATACGGCTTCTCGCTTTACGGCCAACTTTTCCGGAACGTATCTTGGCCGTAAAGCGAGGTATGGGTGTATTCCAATTTTAGGCATTTAATCTTTGTCGTGCTTTACAGAGTCACAGAACAGCTAAATTAGTTTCTTTGGAAAGGGAAATTAACACATTTTTTATTTATTATAAATGTTTAGATTTTTTATTCAGAAGTTAAAAGTATCGGGTACAAGTTACCGATACCTAATCAACTGTTCTTATGGAACACAGAAAAGGTCAAATTGAAGCTAGGATTACAGATGGTTTACTAAACGATTTAGCCAAAATAACAGAACGTACCAAATTATATACATGAGAATCATAGAGCACAATAAAACAGGCGAAACCTAAACTGACACAAGACAGAAAACGATCAATTTTCAGACGTACTACATAAAATGACTGGCAAGAGTGACCCCATTAAAACTGAAGATGTATCATAGAGCATAAAAACGCAAAATATGTAGTATAGAAGAATAGACTTAGATCAACAAAACTGCTTATTGTGACATGGATTTAATGTTGCAGAAAAAAATTAAAATATATGTAATAAAACGCAATTCAGTTTGGATCAGACATACATTTTCCAGTATTATTGGTATACTTTGCTTATAAAGCCTTACCAGTATCCCAGAGGATTAAATGAGTATCTGAAATAGTTTGAGCCGCTGTAAACCGTAATGGGACAGGCAGCTTTTCATATCTATCAAGTACCAAGGTCTGTGAAAGCAATATGCTAGGAAATGCTATTTATTTGAACCATCATTTGAATTTTGCAATGCATATATTTGAAACATCCTTTGAAACTATTTCGCGAGCGACAGGCGATTTTCCCCAGAGGTAATGGAATGATCCATGTGTTCCTCCTCAAAACCTTGAAGTCAGATGGAGGAAGGATCTCTACTTTTTTTCTTAAAAAAAAAACCTATTCGGATAAAAACTGAAAATTTATATCTGATCAAAAATGTCGAAGGTGCAATAGTTAGGATAGCGTTAAGGGTCTGAAAGGAAACGTTCCATGTCATTGGTATAATCTAGACATTGAGTAATGTAGATTAACTTGCACTATCAATGACAGACCAAATCAATAAGCTGAGAAAGTTAAAGGTTTCAACATTTCTTAGGAGATATTTATTTAAGAAATAACGAGCGGTATGATTTTAAACCCCATCTAACTTAACTAAGGATTCAGAATTCTTCTTTGTTTCTATTTTTTTCTCATGTCACTAGTAACATATCATTTCTTGTAAAGATCCAGTTTTAAAACCCTCCTTGTCGTAATCCTTTTTTAGTTTAATCTAAATGATAATTAAAAAAATATAACAGTCTTTTGATTTTGATTTAAGATTCGCGTGTGATGTCCAATAATTTAAGCTATCAAGAATGCCTGATGTTTTCATATGAGCTAGTCTTGATAGTAGTATCACCAAATGTGTGTTTCCTTGAAACTATCCTTCATCTTTAAACCCTCATACATTCATTTGTGTAAAATATTCTAGACTTACGTAAGGTAAATTGAGATATCTGGGCCCATGAGGTAACTGGGCCATCCCTCCCAGATTTTTCCTTTACATATCAGGGGGTAATTCCACTCTCTTGTGGCGACACTGGTAAGCAGAAGTTAACAAAACAACAGCCCTTTGGTCTCCAGCGTGGTTGAAGAGTGTTTTATGGCTGCTAATGTTTTTTGTATTTCTCATCACAAAACATCTTTTTACAAGGGTGAATTCAATACTTTTTTATAAGTCTGTTTTTATCTCTCAATTTTAGGCAAGAATTTTTAGCTCAGTTAATGTCAAAATAGCCTTCTGTGTAGTGTTTTAACCAATCCTGAAAGTTAAAGGTCTGTGGAGGGGTATGACTCTGTTACCCCATCAGATTTAGTGATTTGGGGTAACTGGGACATACCTTCAGGGTAACTGGGCCATATGTTGGCCCAGTTACCCCACACTGAGCCACTTATGATTATATTAACTACTACTAATCCAACCTAAGTAACTGAACTAATTAAGTACGTTAATAAGTTGCAATAAAGTCAATCAAGACATGGGCCTTTATAGATAGAATGTTGTTGGAGAAATTTATACTTCTAAAGCTTGTGAGAGTTCAAACATGTTTTCTTTTTTTTCTTACAACTCACCCAAAATTTGCGTTATATTTACATAGAAATTATTGAGTATGAAAATATTTGAATATGAGTAAGTTTAACTATTATAAGTTAAGTCACTCATTTGTGTTCTTTTTCACTTAAGCTTACTACTGGTTAAGTTATTACAAAATCATTTTTTTGCAAATGACACACTAATTCGTCTATTAACTCATTAACTAACTCAGGGCTTGTTAAACTCAAATTAATATCACATTTTACAATAGAAAAGGCCATTACAGTTATTAACTAAGCTAGAAAGTATGTCTGTACTTTTGAAAATGTGTTTATAGTCAATTACATTGTGTTTTTCAATCACTTTGTGTGTTATTTTTTTCCGGTGTTCGCAACAATCTATCTTGCAACATTGGTAATTGCTTTGAAAAATTATTTTTAAATGGGGGTACATTTTTCTCTTTCTATATATACAAGCAATGGACCTATTTACCTAGTCACAGATTCTGTTGTTTATTATGAGAAATAGACCATTATTGTAAATTTACCATTACAAAATAAAGAGAAATAAACTTCAAAATATCTTGCACTAATCTTGCGATAAATGATAGGGATGCACTCAACGCTTATTTTATACCCCAAAATTACTGAATTTTTTTAAAAAAATTATTACTTAAAACGAACAGAAAGCATCTTTATTAACTTCAATGAATTTATAGTTAAAAGTTCTTTTTTTCTGCTATTTGATTATCCGAAGGATTAATTCTTTGAGATTTTGAAGGCGACAAAAATACACAAATTAATACCCTTAAAATGTCAAAGAGAGTTTAGTGAAAAATAAAAATTGCTTACATAAAATAGTTAAAAAGTTTTGAATTATCTTTACTATATGTCATCATACCATCAAATTTAATTCCAGGCGTAAAGGAGCTGTCATAAGAGCTTTGTAAGGATTTAGTTGCTAAAGATGTTTCCCGTGAATGTTTTATCTAAGTCTCTATAATCTTTATGTGACAAGGCAAAGACAAAAAAATCTGTCTATACAGCATGGAAATAATTTTAAAAATATATTATGGTTGAATAATTTAGTGTTTAGTTCATCAGTTTGCGGCTTTCGAAACAGAAATTTTTCAGGGATAAATTATCCCGTGAAATTACTTCTCTGCATGAATACAATGCCCACAGGTAATCTTTTAAAAATTCAGAAGTTGATGCCTCATAGATTATACCTAACTATATAAGAATAAGATTTTTGTTTAGAATGTTTTAAATAAAAATAAGTGTTTGCCATTGATTCGTTTGCTTTCAGTCCATCGAAAAATCTATATTTCGATTATCTCTTTTGTCAAGTTACTATTTCACATATAAAAAAGATTCTTAGAAACTACGATAACATTTTCATGACTCAAACTAACTCGTCCTCCTAAATATTGAATAAAATAGCACAAATATTCTTTGGTGTGATATAGTTTGTTTTAAAACTTAAATATGGAGTTCTTCAGTGCTAATGGCAAACATGTTTTAAAACTGTTACCTTAAATAATAAATTCAAAAGTGGAAATAAATGAAAAACTTTACATGAATAGTTAAAATTTGACTTTATCTGTGGCGTAAAAAATTTAATCATTTTTTATTGACATTATTTTACAGTGACCAGGCTACTTAGAACGACCTGATTCTTTCAGGTTATTTGTCTTGATATGCTAACAAATCAGGAAACGTCAACAGTTAAATTAATGCCCCACGATACAACCCTACGCTTTCTTTATACTTTAATACTACTAGCAAATAGCAAAGTTTATTACTTGGAATTTATTAAGGTAACGAAGATCTATTGTACGAAGATCTGCCACAATACATGACTAGTATTGTGGCAGACATCCGGGAGGAGCTATGACTTTTGTAGGCAATCGTGTTCAGCAGACTGCTTTGTCAAGACTCCTAAGTGGTCACCTGAAGTGGCTTAAATTTCATCAAGGCAATAATATCTTCCCTATTTGTGGAAAATGCAACATCAATCGTTTCACCCCTGACGATCTTCTTTCTTGCTTGGGGCTTCAAAAGGAGGATTTGACGCTGTCCCCTAATTGTGTTGGATTTTTTAGAGGTTCTTGGTCTCATGGATCTGGTCTAGCCTGTCGGCTCGATCAGATAGAATTAGTAACAACAAGAAGAAGAACAATAGATCTATTGTGAAGAAAGATTAATTTGATTATTAAGGTGCCACAGTAATTTGGAAAGAAATTGGAGAAAAGGCAAGTTTTCATGTATGTTGTTTGTAGCTAACCAGGCAAGGTTGCCGGAAACACAGGATGCATCTAATTTTAAAGAAGCTACTTAAGTTGCAACTTTTATAAGTTGGGAATTTTTAAATAGGGTAGCTGATAGAGCAGAAAAGGGATATTTCATTTGGAATATTGCCATTCAAAACCACTGAAAACTGAGCTAAACTTTAAATACTACAACTATGAAGTCAATTTATTAAGAAATTAGTTTCTAGTCCGTTCTTTTAAATTCCCTTACCCACTGGAAATCTTCCACTGTTTCCAATGCATCAGACAAGGTCCAACGTATCAAATAAAGCCTTCCAGTGTTGAATCCTATGTAACTTCCATTGTGCCTCGATTTAGAGTCGCAAAATATGCTATCCTGATTAAGTTAACATTACGCAAGTTTAAAGTACAAGTAGCTGTAAAAGGAAAGGGCAATATGGGATCAGGAAATTAAACATGCGCATACACCAGAGACTACCACTATTGAAGAAGCTAGCATGACCCATAGCTTTGATTCACACGTCCTGCAGGTGCTTAAGATTGAGTATATTTTAAATTTGTAGGGCTTCCTTCCAGGCTTTATTTATTTCTACGACTTTTTAGTATAATTCTTAGCAGAAGTGAATTTATCTGTTGTAATCTCGCGTTGATTGCAAATGAATACCTTTGCTTTTATCATTTAAGTTTCTCATTATTGTCTTTAGAGTCTTGAAGATAATTCAAGCTTTAATAAGCTTCAAAAGAACTCTTCACAATCTTTCTTAGAAGGTAATTCCTTAGAGAGTCATAAATCATGACAATATAATATGTCAGATTTCCCGTTTGAGCTGCCTAATTATAAAATTACCCTAAGGGTATCACTGCAAGTGTATAGTTTAAAATTATAAAATTAAATGCATCCATTATCTCGGGAAAATGTGGAAAGTTATTTTCTAGTTCACTGTTACATGTTTTAGTCATAATTTGGACAACAAAGGATCGTCCAAATTTTAATAATAAAGTGCACTAAGCAATAGTGTTTGGCGTCTCATTTATTATTCAAATAAATATGAACTTGCAGCGACTGCCAGTTGAGTAATTTTAAAAACTTCTGGGAAGAAAGTAATTATACGTGTATCAAAGTCCGGTAAAGAACACTATAAATTTAAAATGCCTCGTATTATAAATAGTTAATCCAATAAATTTTAATAATTGTTTAAATTTTCAGAATACTGGAACGCTGTTCGATAAGTTTTTGGGCAGAAGAAATTAAGTTCTATATTGTTATTCAACTAATACCTTAAATATCCGTCAAGCTAATTACGTTAGGGACCACATGTTTTCAATTGTAGTGTTATGTATATCTGTTAGTAATTTATAGAGGAATGTTCAAAGAAGGAAATTCTTGAGTATAGTTGCACAAAAAGTAACTTTTTTTGTGATTATATTACAGGTTAGAATAGAACCTTAATTGATGCGTGCATGTGTTGGACAAGCTAATTATACGTGTATCAAAGTCCGGTAAAGAACACTATAAATTTAAAATGCCTCGTATTATAAATAGTTAATCCAATAAATTTTAATAATTGTTTAAATTTTCAGAATACTGGAACGCTGTTCGATAAGTTTTTGGGCAGAAGAAATTAAGTTCTATATTGTTATTCAACTAATACCTTAAATATCCGTCAAGCTAATTACGTTAGGGACCACATGTTTTCAATTGTAGTGTTATGTATATCTGTTAGTAATTTATAGAGGAATGTTCAAAGAAGGAAATTCTTGAGTATAGTTGCACAAAAAGTAACTTTTTTTGTGATTATATTACAGGTTAGAATAGAACCTTAATTGATGCGTGCATGTGTTGGACAAGCAAGGAAACGTAGAGAATTGGCAGTTATCATATATTCATTCGACAATACTAAAAATTCTTATTAATTTTATTAAGGTAAAATCAATAATAAAATAAGGTTCATATTCATATTATCAACTATCACATGAGGAATCCAGAAGCAGAGACAAAATATTCAGTCAAGGCAAATATTTCTAATTTCTTTCGGGAGGCACTTACGACAGTTGAAGAATACAGCGATGATACAGCGATGAAGACTTTCGTTGACAGGTGCCCACATCAGGTCAGACTCGGGAACTATTGAAAGTCTCAGCGACAGCGCAATCGGCTCTCTAGGGTCAGGGCTCGGGGATCAGCAAGCGAAATATGTTGACTTTTTTTTGAGGGGCTGGTGTCCGTTTATCAGGGCCATTTTAGCCTTCCCCTTTTTCTCTCATTGGACAGTGGGCTGCCTTTATCTTAATAGTTCCAGCACCAATTAGTCTCTTATTTCACTGCTGATGTTCACAGTGTACCAAGTACCTCCCCACCATATTTTTCGTTTGGGATACCACTTTGACAATTATTTGAAAGTTTTATTGTGGGCCATAAAATAACGTCACCATCTATCTTAAAACATTTATAGTCTTTTCATCGCTATCAATGGCCCACAGACAGTTTTTCTTTTACGCTATCCTTTTGGCTTATAATTCAATGCCTTTAATGTTCCTCAAGTCTTCATTTTTTGCCTCTCGAGTGGTTATAAGAGTTTTACTATTGACAATCTGTCGATCACACACCGAGGGGAATTATAACATCCATCGCTTCTACATATATAATGCATGTAATTAAAAAATTCGCAACTATGATTGCAGTATGAATGCCTGATTTATCGTTGAAACATGGTATATGTTCCGGGGGCAAAAACATACCGTTATCCGGTCAGAAAATATGATAATCTTAAAAATGCTGTTGACTTAATTAGTAAAATTATTTATATATTGGAAATGCTACAGTAAAAATTTGTTTCAGATCATTGGATCTGCCCCTTGTCGGTCCATTCATTTGGATTTTCAAAGGTACCCCTTGCTCCTGGAATGTTTTAACGCAGGATTACGTTCCTCAATAACGGTCCTCCAGAAAGAAAAAATGCAGAGTCCGTTCTGCGTCGCGAGTTATAATTTTGGCAGCGTGCCAAACCCAGTAGTAGTAAACGGTTAAACAGTAAAGTACCAAAATGCATTAAAAAAACATGTAAGCAACGATAAGTAATCCTACGTTAATAACCGCCGGTAGTTTCTTTGGAAGGGACTACCTGAAATATTTTGTTTTGGTTTGAAATTGTCTTATGCTTATATAAATTATCATAATTGGCTTTACAAGTATATATACATTGAAACAAAAAAAGAAAGTAATTTTACTTGATAATTAAAATATAACTTTGTATAATGTTGGTAAAATAGCAAAAAACTACATTTAAATAACAACAAAACCCTTGTAAACACAAGAAATAGAGATAACTATACAAGAGGAACTCGTATTCAGAGGAAATAATTCGGTTATTACATCAGTAGACGATTGTAACTTTGAAGAGGGGAAATTGTTGCTTTTGTGGTTTGAAATATAGCGGCATGAACCATAGCTTACATGTACAGTAGAGTCCCGATAATCCGAACTTCGGTAATCCGAAAGTCCGCTTAATCCGAAACAAAAATTCAAAAAGAACTAAGTTTTCAATAAAACCACAGTGATACTAAGTAACATAAAGTATATTTCTGAAAATTACAAGAAAATTCAAAGTTAGACAATGCACTGAACTAATTACACAGGCCTGCAACCAAAAAAGGTGTTTAGAAACCAATAGCTGATACTGATAGATTTTTGGACGCTGATTTCAGGAAAAATAGTAAAAAAATTCTATGACGCACCATTCTTTCAAAAAATTGAAAATTTCAAAAATTGAAAATTTTGATTTTCGTAGCTACCAATCGAATGTGTTAATTAAGGAAGGGGATGAGCATATAATGTCAAAAGTCGTCATTACTGGAGAAAATTTTAGATTTTTCTGTGTCTGGTGCGAAAAAAAAGGAAAAAAGAAACAATCTAAAGAATCTTCCGAACTCTAGGCTCTAGGCTAGAGCAAAATAATTTATTGGCTCCTGGTACCTCTTTCTCATGGTTCAGAAAAAGAGAAACAGATTTCGTTCCATACTTTTCTCGAGATAGTGGCTTGCTTTACTGTAGCAATGTCCCTGGATTGATGGAGGATTTTAATATACAGTATGACGTGAACGAGTGGAGGCTCTTTATTGAATCCTCAAAAAGAAGCCTCAAAGCAGTGCTTCTGCCTAATGGCAGCAAGTATGCTTCATTGCCATTAGACATTCTGTGTACCTAAAAGAATCTTACGAGAATTTAGCTTTGTTTCTCACCCATTTGAAATATAAAGAACATGGATCGATGATATGCGGTGATCTAAAAGTGTTTTCCATGCTTCTTGGACAACAAGCAGGAAACACCTTGCTTCGTGTGTGAATGGGACAGTCGGGATAAAAAGAATCATTGGTTCAAAAAGTAGTGGCCGCAAAGAAAAGCATTAACACCTGGAAACAAAAATGTATTAAAGGAAAGTTTGGTTGATCCCAGGAAAGTCCTGTTTCCTCCACTTCACATCAATCTTGGCTTGATGAAACGATTTGTTAAAGCTCTATCAAAAAAAGGAGAGTGCTTTGAATATCTTGGCAACAATTTTTCAGGACTGTTGGAAGCAAAAATAAAGCTTAGTAGAAGGTGTTTTCGTAGGTTCAGATATTCGGAAACTTTTTAAAGACGAAGTGTTTGAAAGTAAAAGGCTTTCGAGGGAAAAAGAGGCATGGAGAGGTTTAAAAAAAGTCGTCACAAAATTCCTTGGGAACGTTAAGGACTCCAACTATAAATCTTTTGTTGAAAACATGTTAATGAAATTCAAAGACTTAGGTTGTTCAATGAGTTTGAAAGTGCATTTTTTAAATCCGCATTTGGATTACTTTCCTTTTTTGGTGCAGTTATTGATCTTGGTGCAATTAGTGAAGAAAAGGGTTAAAGATTTCACCAAGATATCATAGAGATGGAGCTTAGATACCAAGGTAGATGGAAAGTCAATATGATGGGGACTACTGTTGGACGCTACACAGAGAAGTCCCGCGTACTGACTACAACAAAGTGCCAAAACGAGCTTTCAGGGAATAAGGAAAAGAAAGCATTAAGGCGACAGTGGACTTTCAGAGCTAACTTTTTTTCTTTTAAATGAATTTCCTTGAAAATTGATTATGTTATTAGCAGTACAGTTATATAAATATTTCTAAAATTTCAAGGTAAATTATGAATTAGTTTTGGAGTTATTAATTATTAATTGTTTCAAAATAAGTTTAATTAAAAATGATCCAGGCGTATCAATTTTGCATAAAATATGATAGAAATTTTTTTAAGTATACCTTTTAGACCTTACAACCAAACTTCGTTGTTGTCGTAAGCATTCATAGAAAATATAAAGAGAAAAAAAATAATTGTGATAATACCCATATTTCGCAGAATATACAGCAATAGTGGTTAATTAAAGTGCATAATTAACATATTATATGCTATATATCTGTTTCAACTAACATATCTGTTTCAACTAACTTTTATTTTATATACTCTAACGGAAATAATTCTGGAATTTCAAAGACAATGATCTATTTTCAATTCGCCTGGAGCATTTTAAACTTTTGTAATATATGAAAATTTTACTTTTGAGTAAACAGCATTTTAAGTTATTATTGCCATAAATCATAAAATATCAATTTTCAAATACTGTATAAGAAGTGAATATTACTTACCTTAGATATATATGGATGCACATTAAAAATTAAATAAGCTAGAACTGTAAGAAAATAATATTTTGGCAAAACAAAATCAGTCGTTATTGAACCAGATACCTTCGTAACAACGCTTTACTTTATCTGGTCAAAACATGAATGCTGCGACTTATAAAAGATTAGACTTTTATAATTTCATACCAAATTATAAAAAAGTTCATATTTATCATATAAAAAATATTTTATGAAATAAAAATATTAAATTTATTTAAAATGAGTCTCTTTCCTCACCACACAAATGGGGTAAGACTCATAGGCACTTTTTTTAATTGTGGTTTGTGGTATATTAATTTTTAAATTCTGTATAAGAAGTGAATATTACTCACCTTAGATATATATGGATGCCTATTACAAATTAAATAAGTGAGAATTGTTAGAAAATAATATTTTGGCAAAACAAAATCAGTCGTTATTGAACCAGATACCTTAGTAACAATGCTTTACCTTATCAGGTCAAAAAATGAATGCTGCGACTTATAAAAGATTAGACTTTTATAATTTCATACCAAATAATGAAAAAGTTCATATTTATCATATAAAAAATATTAAATTTATTTTAAATGAGTATTTCCTCAACACCTAAATGGGGTAAAACTCATAGGCACTTTTTTTAATTGTGGCTTTCTCCAGAGGCCTAATCTACAAGTCTACAATTAAAATAAACCAGGACCATAAGTGGTACCTTCATGCTTCTCTTTTTTAGAATTTAAAGCTTTTTTTTATCTTTTTGAAAATGCAGGCTTTAATCTAAAGATCGCTGAATTTTTTGATGGTTTCTGAGGCTATTTCTCCTTCCAGCGATGGCAATCGAGTCCAATATAGTTTGTACATTTTTGTACAAAATTTTAAGGGATTCTATGCACCCAAGATTGTATTCACCGACAGCTGAAGTCACTGCCAGTTCTAATCGTTTTTTGGACACGAAAACTTCTTTGGGGCACTTATTCCATATAACGGTATGCAACGTCTCATTTGCATTCTGTGTTTTTGCAGAGATGCAACGTTGCAGAAGATCATCAGATGCCATCCTTTGGTACACTGGTAAAATCTCTGCAACCACATTCTCAGCCAAAGGGGTTTTCATCATATCATGGCTTCTTGGAGTTTCACCAAGAGCTATTGCTCGTTGATAAAAACACCATGAGGAGATGCCAGTAGGACACTTTGCATGATTTGGCTTTCTATCCATTGACATGCAGTGATATAATGTGGCGAATACTGAAGTTTTCATCTTTTCCATATTCGGTGCATTATCTTTTATAGCTTTTCTATAAAAGTTTTGGAGTTTTATTATAGTTTCATCTTTTAAATTACCTCGTTTACGACCACTAATTCTGACGCCTTTTACTCTCCACTCTTAAACTTTATTTCTCAAGGCAGTTCCCAATCTTTTAGATATGTGATTGACACATTCTTCTTTAGAAATCGGTTTTTCTGCCCCATACACATTTGCTTGCAAATGATGCTGGTAAGTTTTTGCATCTCCATCAGAAAGCACTGTTGTATAGCGCATTTTATTTTATAAAGAGATATGTCCTTTCTTTTGCCAGGTGCCATCGTATGACACAGTTATATCTATGATGGCGTCCTTATCTACAGTTGACTGCTCTTCAAAATGGGCTTTACGCACCATTTCTTGAGTTTTTAGCAGAATATCATCTTTTGCGGATTTGTTTCTCTCTGACAAATCCTCTAAACATTTAGCAAATGTTTTTTATCCATGCCTGACATTCCCAGAATCATGGAAAAATTCTCAAGGGCAGCATGGCCTTTCCCAATGGCAAGAAATGCATTCACAATATTTTTATTTATGCTAAATTTTCTAGAAGATATTTCTCTAGAACTTGAGAAATTTTTAGCATAAATGTGTCCACATTCGCAGCAAAACAGTTCTAAGCTTTTGGAAAATCAATACGACTGTCCAGATGAAACATTCAAACAGTTGATAGAACTGCATTCATTGCATGGGACTGTGCTTAGTAAAGCAGACCATGAATAATTATCCATCAATGTATAATCTGCTAGTGCACAGCTCTCATTAACAGTGTTTTCAATACTTATTGAAGACGTTTTTCCATCAGTATCACTACAGAAACGTTTCATTGCATTCGCAGCTGCAGCTTTCCTTCGTTTGCTAGGATGCCCTTTCGGCTTTCGCCAACGTGAACTAATGCTGTGCATTGCAAACTATTATCTACAGCAATAATTACAAAAGTAAAATATATGAATTTAACCTCAAAAGTAAAAAATCAAAGATAAAAATCTCAGAGTAGTAAGATAATTCGAGCAAAAGTAAGCTGATGCTGAACAAGAAATGATCTCTTACACGTGAAAACTAGCGGTCACAAGTAAACATACTGGGTGAAACACAGTCATAGATTCAGTTAAGTACTCGCTTACGTTCGACGCTAAATAAAATTAGAAAATCCTGGGGTTTGAAATAAAAACATACGAAAAGAAGGTTTGTTTACATTTGAGTTGAAATTAAAAAGGGGCGTGGTCATTTTGTTTACAATTTTTAAATACCAATAAATAATGATAAAATGATCGTAATAAAAAAAATTCTTTTTGCTCCTTATTCCTAATGATATATTCTTCCATTATTGACTAAAATCGAAAATTCGAATATTTGGTCGATTTTAGCCAATTTGAAAGTCTAAAGGATATATGAATCCAGGATGTATTAAACAATGGTAACCATTAAATATTCTAATTAATATAGTTTCTAATTAATATATATTTAGCAAATCATTTCCAATTGTTTGATGTATTAATTCATTCGTAAATAAAACACTTAAAAATATTTTGAAAAGACCTTCTTCTCCCCAGAATATGTACAGTAGGCATTCTTGTCCATATATTCAATGCCATTTTATGAAAAACACTTACGTGATTGAGAAAAATGGATGTCATATTTGAAATCAGCACACAAAATAATATAAAATTCAGTCATTACATTGCAAACACTTTTTTATGACTCAAATTTTGCAGGCCTGTGTGAACTTCATTGGTTTGAAAAATCTGTTAATTTATTTTTTTTCGAAGAGAAGAATACCTCTTTCTTGAAGCCAAATTACGCTAATGCATCAGAAAAATGGTGTCCGCTGGGTCGAAGTGGAGTGTTGCTCTATGTAGCGTAGCTCTACATCAAAAGCAGCCGCGGCGTCTGAGTGGGATACCCTCTGCTCGCTATCACCGTCTGATTCACTTTCACTCTCGTCTGAGACGTTGGCAGGTTCTTTCAAAACCCTTTCAGCAAGCTGATGATCGTCTAAAATCCAACTGTCAAGCACTGTGACGTATTGTTAGAACAACTTACACTCTACTGTACTGTACTAGGCAGCGGTCCGCTCTTTTAGCACCCAGGGCCCGATTATGAACGCTGGGGGTCCCTGGGCAGATGCTATTTCGGGGGGGGGGGGGGGGGGTCACGAACATTTATAAACATAAGAACTATCCATGGGCTATACATACTATTAGAAGTATTAGGTGCAGACACCAAGGGGGTTTTGGAACCCCCCTAGCATCAGGGGGCCCTGGGCAAAGTTCCGATTTGCCCATGCGATAAAAAGGCCCTGTTACCACCCATTTAGTACCGAGATTTGGTTATGTTTAGACAGACCTTATAAAATAAACTGTGTAATCGCAAGTAATATGTAATATTTATGTAATCACACGCTATTATGTAATTTTATTTTATTTTAAGGAAGATTTCGCTTAATCCGAAAAATTCGTTAATCCAAAAATGGTCTGGTTCCAATCATTTCGGATTTTCGGGACTCTACTGTACTTTAATTCATGGGTATAAAGCCTAATTTTTTTAAATATTAGGTTTTTTGATTTAGAGTCTGTGGGTTAGAGTTCCACTATTGACATGAATGTTTGTAGTCGTTCGGAATCTGCTTTAAGCAGTAGGTACCGGTCTAATTAGTCCTCGTGTAGCAAAACTGACTGTAGTACTCCCAGTCCAACTCATCTCTTGATACAGATATCGTTACAAATCCCCAATTTTGGTTCGGCGATTGAATGGACTTTGAATAAGACAGAATAAAAACAAAGATTTATTTACAGAAAGTCGAAATACTACAGCTTTATAGAACGTCAGAAACTGACTACAGTGCTTCTAACACAATCTCTAGAACACAGAAGTACAGGAAAACTCAACTCAAAAGACGCGACATGGAGTCGCACTTATCGAGGCATAAATCTCAGCAATTCTCTGAAGAAAATCTCACAGCTAAGAGCAGCGCTTTTGACAAGCTCGAAGCACACCCAAAACTGAACTTTGAACTCAGAATCGAGGCTGCATTTAGTCTGGGGATTTCTACAATGTTCCAGAAAATACCAAGCTTGGAAAAGTCGCCAAGTTTGACGTCAAGTTGCAAAATTTGGCGATATCTCACCGAACTTGGCGCCAAAAAATTAGTACCCCCAAATCGTCGCCAACGAGCCAATATCTCGCCAATTTGATCAGATACCATAGAAACCCTATGTTAAATGCGTGGTACAGGCGGAAATTTAGTTAATACGACAATTTTCATGAAACAAAAGATAATGCATTATTTTATAAGCATAATAACAGTTTTAACGGAAATTTAAGCTAAAGACATAAGTTAATTAACAAAATTCGTACCAATATTTTGCATCAAAAATTATTTGGGTGTTAATGTCACAACATAACTGTAACTCTAGTAGAACAACACATAAATCTATTCCCATCGTTTCGGTGATCCAAACAAACAATTAATCGAACCGCATAGAAAGGAGGATCATGGATTTGTTGTAAATGTGCCGATTCTTTAAAAATTACAAGAAGTATAAAATGTCATATCCTTTTATAACCATTTATCAGTTTACTCCAATGCAAAATTTCGGGGAAGCCATTCATAGGATTGCAATATTTTAAGAATAATTTCAAGTTATATATATATTATCGTCATTAAATTTAACTCATAGTGTAAAAATAAATCTATTTGCAATACATTTTATTTTGCCTTTGATAAATACTGGAAGGAAATATTTAATGTGAAGTCTGATGCTATTGGTTTAGCTTCTAAGAATAAAATGGTATTTGCATTATATGATTTAAAATTTTGAAGAAAAAATATAGATGAAAACACAAATGGCAAACTAAATTGGATATCTTCAAAGAAGAAATTGTAGAACTATTTACTGAATAAAAAGAATATATGTGTGTGATATTACATACAAATGATAGATATTTTTATGTAAACTTAGTTTATAGAAGAATTGTAGTTGCTCCTTTTAAGATTAATATTAAAACGAAAAACGAAATATCACAATTTTGTTTTGAAAAGGAGGAATTAAATTTAAATTGAACTTCGAGAAAAGAATTTAAGCGCAAAGCTTTTTTCTGTTAAAGGCTTGTTTCTGTCAAAAGTTTTTCTATTCCAGACTGAAATTCACAAGATAAAACATCAACAGTAAAGAAGTTAAAATAAAATTTCTGAGAATTTACAATTTTAGCCATTTAATAATATTTAGGCCGAAAATGTTCACAGAGGATGTATGGGAAGCTTACCGATAGCAATCTTTGAATCATTTCTTTAAATTATAATTTTAGTTGCTAAATGGGTTTTCAATTGAACCTCCCGAAAATTACTCTATAGTATAATAAAATAAATATTCTATTAACATATGGACATTTGATAACATAATGATAATATTGATAACATAATGTTTATAATACAAATATGTATTAAATTTGTCAATGAAATATCTGAATATTTTCCTTGTTTGATCAACTCCATGCTGATAAATAAACCCTTTAAAGCTTATGCCTTAATCATCATGAAAGCGGGGTAATATTTTCTTCTTTCTCTGTCCGTATAATAATGCAATATTATACACCCAAGTCCTATGACATTCCAATCACCATTTCTCTTTTATTAATCTGTTCCAGCTATGCTGAAGTTTTTCTCCGCCATTATAATTCCTGTTTAGTTTATTTGCGTACCATAAGAATCGCAGTTCTTACGGCTTATGATATATCCGTGGAAAATACTTTGACCCTAGAGTTAGATGTTTGACTCGAATAATTACATTACGAAATCAGGCTGTGATTACGATTAGCATTACATTTTCTCCGCAATTATAGCTATGTTTGCGCTGTAAAAAACATTTGCCATTATCCTTTGTCAGTTGAATATGGTAACAAGAAATAAAAATCACTCAGGTGTATATGGAGCTATGCTTAATCGTGTTTAAATATCGCGAGAAATAATTACATTCATTGTTTGTTATTTTATATCTGAAGGGAAACATTTAAGATGCTAAAGAAGAGTAGAGAACTTATCTGTCTTGAAAGATTATGTTGTGACGTTATGCCTTTACGGGGGTGTGTTCTCACACCCCACGGACCAGCAGCATATTTTTGGGAATACCATTTTCCAGTTCCCACCATTTTTAAACACGTGCAGACTTTTGGCCTGAGAGCTAATCCCAGGCATAGCGGTTTCTCTAAGAAGTTGTGGGGGTAACTGCTTGGAAAAACAGAAAACGTCTCCCATCACCGTCGTAAAGCTGTCTTTCCTAGCGATAGATCTATGCGATTTTGTCACTGGAATGTAACAAATTTTCGGTGTTAAGAAGAGCTGTCAGCCGGCCTTCCCGGTTGTGGGAAAACTATTTCTAAGAAGACGGCCACCCCGAGTTTCAAGCCGAGATAGGCAGAGACTTTGTTTTTTGAGGGAGATTGGGATGCAACATCCAGCCCGAACAGACGTGTTTTTTAGGAGCTCTTGTTTGAGACCATGGATCCCGGAGCCTGTATTGTGAATCTGTACTTAAATTAACTAATTATGTTGTACCCTTTCATGTTAATTTTTTCTAAAAATAAATTTCATTGTTAAGTTTCTGTTTAAGAATTGGCCTTTTCATTAGAATTAGGACTCTGTCTTTCTTAGTTATGGATTCAGCAAATAGTAATGTTAATAATGCCTCAGAGAATTTCCTTAACTACCCATCGTGATGCCACAATGTTAACTTTCAATTGTTTCGACATGTAGGATATTGAGTGGTTCAATTATAATTGCTCTGGTACCCATTTTGAGAAGAGTATACTGAACGCTGTTAAATACATATGCAAACGGTAAACACTATTGGGTATTTAAAATATTTAGCTATACAAGATTCACTATGACAATAAAAATCAACGTTTCAAGTCATAAATTGTCTCCGTTAGTGTACGAATTATTACGAATTCCTTTTGGGGGAGAAATAGAAGCAGATGGTTTTATATCTCTGACAGCCATATGGAGTGTTGAAAAATATCCATTTTTTGTAAGGCATAACTCTTTATTATATTAGTATCTAATCAGCTTTCTTTAAGTTCATTGTCAGCTTTCATTAAGTTCACAAATAACAGGTAGCTACTCTGATTTTCAAAAAAATCTCGTAAAAAAATATTTTTGGCCGTAGGAACATCCTCTGTCAAATATCTTACCATACCCAAATGCTCAGTAGTGTAACCAAAATGACGAGATATAAATCAAATGTAACTTTTAAAAATAAACTTTGAGTTAGTTTAAAAACAATTGGAATTTTTGTAGGCGACGGTAAATTCACTTCACCGTCAACAGCAAAAAACAGTAATAATGCTTGCTGCAGCGGGCAGACAGCCGTGTATGGAAACACTTCGTAGTGTTCTCTAAACTTTAGAAACTACTATTGTCGTATTGCTCGTCCAAAAGATATTCATTAGGGCGTGATTATTTGGGGTAGTACACTAGTTATTATTTTAGAAAGGAGTAGTTGGGTGCGTTGTGTTAAATTTTTTTTTTATAACCAAAAGTTCTTGACGTAATTAGCAATAACGAACAAATTGAAGGATAGATAAACCTAGACTAAAAGATGAAACTTTTCATACAGTACCCTGAAAACCAACTGTGAAAACTAAAACAGACAAATAGTTAAATTTAAACTAAACTAAATTTATTTACAAATTTTACATTTATACATCTTATTTTAATCATTATTTTATATCAGGCATGCTTAGCCATCCACAAAACTTTCGTTTATCTTTAAAACAATATTAACATCCAACAATTGCTTTTCAAGGAAAATAGGGAGCACACGATGATTAGCCAAAACTCAAAATACCTATTCAACACTATCTCTTCTATAAAATTTCTACTACACCGACCACAAACCAAAAACTTAATTAACACAACCAAAAACAAAAGGGACTGAGCTAAACAGTAAAATTGTGAGACTCACTCGGTTCAGTTGACCTTTAACATCTGGATGATTCCTCTGATTTATTTAGCTGGGGTATATTGAATCTTTCCATTGAGAGGCAGGGGCATTAACTTCCTTCTTCTCCGTCTTCTTAAAATTCTCGTAATTCACACCACCACACAAACTTATTTCTATTCAGCACCTATATTTTGGGGAACTCAAAATTCGACCCAACGCCGTAAAACACAAGGGGAACTGCAGTTCTACACTATACACAAAATATGAGGAGGCAACGGGGAACCGTAGCTCGACCCGATACGCCAAAACTCAAGAAAGAACGGGGAACTGAAGCTCGACCCGACACCACCACAATCAGCAGTCTCTCCCTGAGAGATCTGAGATCTTGCTATTTGAGAGAGAGAGCCTTTTTAATTTTCAAACCCCCAATTTATATTTTTTAAATCCCATTCTTCTTTCTTGACTCCTCCTTCGAATCACTTCTCCATTCCCGAATCTGCCATCATCTCATTCGCTTACTTCACTCCAACATTATTTAATTGGCCGCCCCTGCTTCACCGACGTACGCCCACACGGAAACAGCACGCAAACCTCCCAAGTTTCTTGTGGTTTTCTTCTCGTAAATCCTCGTACAATGCTCATTGTCGTTTAATGTCAGCTTCGACGACAGTCTCGCCTATCTTGTCTGGCGATCAAAACACCCAAGTTCACTACCGTCGTAAGATCAATTCAATAAGCTACTTCAAACACAGGACCGCTCCGCTCTTTAATTATCGTACCGCTTCAGCCGTCGTTTCCAAAATTATCAAATGAATGTAATGATGAAAGCCTTCGAATCGACTTATTCTTTTAATATTCTTATGATATTTTCATCTATTCGAAGGCGCATCATTACAACTATACTGTTCTCATTACCTTATATATGCCTGTTTTTGCTTTGTGTGTTTTTATCACCTTTTATATCGTTTTTGTTTCCTCCATACGTAAAAATTATATGCGAGTATTGGTTTTTCTGTTGTTTGGCGTAGCTCGTCCCTTTTCGACCTTGTGTCAAAGAACCGAAACTAACCAATCATTATGACTTGATGTTTTGGTTTTGACTCTTGATGTTTTTTACCATATCGGGTGCCGTGACTGTTTTTATCAATCCTTTATATTCGCCTGTTTTTTTACCTTTTAAATGTGACCTTTTATCACTGTTTTTATCATGCTTTACATGTTACTATTTTTGTCATCTGTAGCATACTACTGTTTTTCACCGATTAATATAATACTGGTTTTACCTTCGCTGCTTTTATCACATTTTATACCGTCGATGTTTGTTATGCTTACCTAAGAAATTTTTATATGCACTGTGGTTTTGTTCTTGACTTGTGTTTGGCGCAGCATCTCCTTTCTGTACCTTGCGCCATTAAACTCCAACAAACCAACCAACCAACAAACCTCCAAACTTAAGTCATGTTTAAGTTATTTTGCTTCTAATTACACATTCAAATATATTGAGCTATTTAACTTTTTTATCATGTCATGTATGCATGTGCTAAGAGCTACCATCTGAGTGGAGTGTCAGAGAAGTTTAAAATATAAATGCATTTGAAATTGAATTTAAATCTTGTCCGTCATTTTCTCGATATATGATGCAGTGTATTCTCATTTTACAACAATTATCAGTTATAATTCAATGACGATTCCTTGTTTGTCGCAATGTCCACAATTTTTACTTAAAGATATTTTTTAAAAATTTATTCGCTCACAACAAGTTAGTATGTCAGAAAAATTAATAACTATCAAATGAGAATTACAACCAAAGGCGTCGTGTTAAGAGGTATTAGTGAGAGGCAATTCGGTCTCGCTACCGAAACAATTAGTTTGGAAAGAGAAAGTTTTAGAGATGTTACGATTTCTCTGCATATTTACAATGAACTGACAATAAAACTTCACTCTCTAATATTTGTTTATTCAACAGGAGGAAAAATTAAAATGCTTAAAGACATCTGTGGATTACGATGGACGTCATTGGATTGAATTACATCACTTCCAATAACGTTAAAAATTTTGATTATTTAAGAAAATTTATTTAACAATACGAAATATCTCTGAGTTGGAGGTCTCATACGATTTCACACTTTTCAAGAAATTCTCATAGCAGAAACTGACGTAAAAACCTAAATGCATAAAACTGAATTTTAATATGCTGCCTATTGTAAAATTTTAATTAGCTGGCTATTGAAAATTATATGTATTCCAAAACTTAATATTTTTAGTGTATTCATTTTAAATCTTAGTCGAAACGAAACACAATTTTAAAGAACTTGCACCCCTCCCGCCTGATAAAACAATTAAATAAGCTTATAACGTAATTTGAATCCTTTTCTGACAAGTATTACATGATAAATATGTCGAGACCCTCTGCTTTGACGATGCCTAGTGGCCTTGTGTTCCTATCTTTCCGTTGTTGGGAATGGAGTACAGGTAACCCCCGTATAACACGGGAGTTATGTTCCAAAAAATTGCCGTATTATGCGAATCCGTGTTATACGAAACAAAGAACTAGTACAAAAAGGGGGGTTAAGTTCAAAAACTTAAAAAACATGCTATTATATTTTCATAATTTAAGCTCATAGAGAAATCTTTGAATTTCACAGTGAAATACAACTACTTGAAAACCCAGAAATCCCATGGAACTGTTGAGCGTCGAGACTAACATGAATTTGACTCAATCTGTATCAAAAAAGGACGTTTCATCGGATGTACTAAAGTGAATCGCCTTAGAGACCATCGAGACTAGATATCCTGAAAATGAGTGGCTACGTGTTTATACGGATGGATCACAGTAACGCTGAAAACAAAATCTCCATGAAAGTTTCTAATGCTTAAACTAGGTTTTATAACAGCTTCTGCTCTACGTCGACAAAAATTAATTTGCATATTTGTTTCTTCTTCGTTCCTTCAAATCTTTAGTCCGAAAATTAGTTATCTAACAAGTTTCCGATCGACTTTGCAATCCCTTTAAAGATCGTAAAAATTAATGAGTATGATTTATTGTGTTTGGGTGACTTATGGATATAAAAAATGGTGAAATCTTAAGTAAAGAACCAAGCGTAAATGTGTAATCCATCAAAAAACGCCTTCTGGTTGGGAAAGTTTGGACTATTTTTTTATTTGCTCAAACACATTCCCATCCCTTCAATCTGTCGTATACAAAATTTCATAATTTTTTGAACAATAGTTTCGACTGTAGACAACTTTAAAGTAGGGAAGTTTAATTATGGACACCCTGTACTTCTACTGGGATACACAAAAAACTACTGTGTATGGTTTTTATACACATATAAAGAAAACTCCATATGAATAAGTCGTAAGCACTTCCCTCCTAAGCGAGACCACCAAAAAAAAAACACGTTTGTCGCTGTTGGAACCACAAGAGCGTATACCCTCTTTCTTTTCAGTTTTTCATTGCCCTCCGCCACTTGTGGAGGGTCCATTCTCCTCACCCCGCTCGACCACCCCTCAAGCAGGAAGCTTTGGTCGTTGGGGAAGAAAAGGTAAGGAAGGGGGCATCAATCCTGACAAAATTCTCATTGCTAAAGTGGTTATTTAAATTAACAAGTTTTTGAAGGACCATATTTTGAGTAACTAAATTTATATTTACTTAACAAAAGACTGCAACTTAATCAAGAAATACGAAACATATAATAATCCCATACGTTTTTAAGGCCCTTGTGAAACTCCTAAATTTATGTTTCATTTGAAAGTTCCCATAAAGCTCATTATGTTTGCTTAGAACTCTTCAAAGCTCTAATTTTTTCAAAGAATTTTAGACACAAAAATATTAATCATTATTTGCTACCGTTTTCAGGAAAATCGATTGAAAAATACCTACTTGAGTAATTTAAATTACTATAAATATTTGACTCTCCAAAAATGAGGGATGCCAAATCCTGCAGTCTGAATTATATCTCATCCCATCTTAGCTGACTATTAATATTTTATTGGTTTCTATGCAACATCTCCTGAGTATTGTGAACAAAAACTCATGCGGATGTGTGATTTGCATGCGAACAATGCGGTATGAGGTAACTGCAATAGATTTCGAAATAATTGCAGCAGAAAATACATCAAAATATCTTTTTAGTACCCATAAAAATGGTATGTCACACTCACGCCTTTAAAGAATGAGAGTTTCGTAAAGGTTTAGAGAGCGGTACTGAAGTTAGGTGCATCACGCCGATTGTCCCCAAAGATGCTTGAAAGTATGTTCCACTATACTTTCAACGTGTTGATTAATTCGGAAGGTTTTGTAAACTGTAGGATTTAGCCTTTGATGCAGTTTATTTCAAGCTTGCAAATGCGATAGACATAACCACCACTTGCTTTTTCGTTGTTTTATTTGCATTAGTTTTCTATAAGTTCTAATCTTTCAAATCATTATTTTTAAATATTTTTTGTGTGCAATGTTACCACTTATCTTTTTTTAATTCTTTCTTTTTTTTATGCTTAAGAAATTAGAATTGTTTAAGTTGGTAGTTTTTGTTTCCAATACCGTATATAAAAATTACTTGAAATAAACTTATTCGTTGACAAACATTTTATTCATGAACTGACGACAGTCAAGATTACGGAGGATTTTTTTAATAGAAAATTCTCTAACATCAAAATATTATTTTCCAAGAATCGAAGAATTTCTACAAAGAGTAATCTGAGACATAGAACCAGTTTCCGATTTATTTTAATAATTTTCTAACTGACTGACACAAAATTGTTTCAGATGTATCTAATATTTGTACTAGTTTAATAAAAGTATCAGGTCAAAATTAATTTCGGATTGCAGAAAAATGTTTCACATTTTTTTCATAAATAACGTTTAAAATTAAAAAAAAAACGCTTTGCAATATTAGGAAGCTGCAGAATGTAACGTAATGCGCCTAGAGGGATACGGATTCAAAGTTAATATTGAATTTTTTTTCTCCGTTTGGAACGTAACAAATGTCACTAGCTTAAAATCTACTTTTAGCACAGTATTTGTTCATCACATATAAAAAAGGCAGTTCACTTATGCACATGTCTGGGGTTTCATAAAAATATTTGACATTTTTTTTTCGTGACAACGATGTTTGAGATATGTTTTAAATAAAAGCTTCGCAGTTAGATTAAATCTGAATAGATAACGAAAATTATTTTTTAAAAATATTCTAAGGTTATTGGCAAAATGCTAGTTTTCTCTGTCTCGTGAAGATTCGATATTAACTATTTTCAGCATAAAAAAATTTAATTATTATGTAACAATTTTTTTTTCTGAAAATCATAGTTAAATATTTTAATTACCATTTCCTCGATTATTTACACAAAGAAAATTAGATGTCATATTAAGTGCATATAGGAAATGTGTTTGCAATAATTTACAGAAATAGGTAGAATTTTTTTTAATATCTTGAGAACTATAGTAGATATTCACATAAGTAAAAGACAAAATAATTAGAAAATGAAATTAAAATGATTACCTTACTTTTTGTAATATTATTTGTATTCATATTAAATTTGCATATATATTACATTTGCACTTAGCCATATTGGTATTTTAAAGATTTATGAAAGACTTTTTCCTCAATAGTAGCATAAAGATAACGATATCTAAGAAAGCCTTTAAACTATGCAAAAAAAGTGTGTTTTTATTTCTGATAATTAATCTTAACGGTTTCTAGTTGGTATCCGTAAAAACAGGACGGCTGGATAGTAAATAAATGTACTAATGCACAAATTATACTCAACACATCATTTCCAAATGTTGAAAATCATAATATTAAGAATAGAGCAATACACTTTATAAAGTGTAGTCTATTCAACTTTATAGCTAAATGCCGCCTAAATCGATTGAATTTAATGTGCGCGAGACGATTAAAAAATATTTTTAAACCTCTGAAAAGTATTATATCAATATCCACGTGAGTTATGAACGTGTGAGAGGCCCCAAGATCATAATGACAAAATTAAAAAATATTAATTTAATTTTGGGTCGAAAATTCCAAAAAAACAAGCAAATAATTAAGATTGAATAAGTATTTACTTTTGAAACAATTGCTCTTTATTCCAAACCCAAAAGGTATGAACATTATACGAGATAAACGAGTAAAATAAACGAGATAATGACTGATAAATATAATCAACACCACTTTATCGCTTTATCTTACCGTAAATTGCACATCAGTTTCAAAGTATGCTTTATTTACATACTTTTCCAATGTCTTAAAATTATTTAAATGAGATTCAAATTGTGCAATATATATATATATGGTATTCAGAAAGATCTAATTTCCCTTTAGTTTCGGCAAAATTCAAGCAGTTAAGATATATTTCCATATAATAATGAATAAACACTAGGTGTCATTTTATAAATCGCTACCAAAAATATTGAACCACGATTTCTAAACCTACTCATATATTTATTTATTGATCTTATGATTAAATACCTTTATTAAATTTCTGTATAAATGTTTTATAAATTGAAAAATGAAGCATTTGTGTACATTAATTTAAAATAGACCCCATTTCATTTATAAAACATGATTTAGCGAGAGAGCTCTTAGAAACCAAAGCTCTTTAATAAATATATAAATCATATTTTTGGAAGCTTAAGAACATATAATTATTTTGTAATCAATTAACAATTTCTGGAAAGAGCTTAATTAGTAAAATAGGATTTATGCTACTGGTAGCAACTGAAATAATTTAAATCATAATTTTAAGCCAAACTTGACAATTTTTACAACTACACTTGAAATAAAATGATTAAAATCGCTGGCTTTTAAAAAGTAATTATCGTTAATTTAATACAGATTTTCTCATACCATAACATAAACGTCACTTTTGTAAACTTAATTAACTTACTAGTTACACCATTTACATTTTTGACATTTATTCTGAATTTCCGAATCACTTCAAGCATTATTCTATTATTTCCAATCCAAGGATATAAAACATTCATAACCAGGTCTCGTTAACTTATCTGCCTACGTTTTGAGCACTTCTTTTCAAAAAATACAGTGCTGATTGAATACATATTTTTTAATTTAAGTATGATATAAAAAATCATAAAAACAAGTATAATTTTGGTTAAAATTTCATAACATATTAAAGTATAGGGGATTTTTGATATATTTTATTACAATTTAGTGCTTATTCCAAAGACCCTACACTCAATAAAATTAATATATTTTAATTTCCTTTATACTACATACTGCAACGAAATTTACTTGTATTCTGAACTAAAATCTCTGCATTATTCCCAAAAATCACTGAAATATACCAAGGAAAGTGATTAAAAACACTAATTTTTTTAAAAAAGAAAATATTTTTATAAGTACAGATACCTGTACAATTATTAAATAAACACATACAGCTTAGCTTTTAGTTCAAAACATACCGTAAAATCTTGAGTATAATACGCACTTTTTTTCACACTTTAGTCCGTAAAAATGAGGGTGCGTATTATACTCGTGTAAAAAAAATGCAGTTTTAAACATTGAATAAACGACAAACAACAGATGAGCTGTATTCTAGTGAAAGTGATTAAGACTGATAATATGATAGTATTGTTTGTTTTGAATTAAAAATTTAAGTTTGTTTGCTACCGAATTTGACGTTTTCGTTTATTTTTATTACAAATTTTATATATGTTTAATAAGTATTTGTGCAATTTTTAAATAAAATATTGAAAAGTTATGGGTGCGTATTATAGTCGAATTTTAATTTTTTCCCCGAAATTTTCGAGCAAAATCAGGAATGCGTATTATACATGTGTGCGTATCATAGTCAAGATTTTACGGTAGTTGGTAATATGTAACACACTATTGCAAAATTTCATTGAAATATATAAAAAGCTTTTTAAATTTTTTCCGTTTTCGGTTACAAAAGTAACTGAAAAGTTAGTTTTCTAGTAAAAGGCATTTAAAGATGCTACTTCCGGGGTTCTAATATAGTTTTCGATTTATTAAATTGGTTACAAGTTCTAATCCAATGATTGTACGAATAAAAGTAAAGTAGTTTTAGAATTCGGAAAGATTGGTCTTTTAAATAGATCAATAAAAAAATTTCGAAATTTTGCTTCAAAACAGCCATTTCAACGTAGGTAGATTCCTAAAAAACTGTAAAGGATTTTTGATTCAGATCTCTTGCTATCTACGTGATTTTGTTCATAAATATGTAAGGTGTCATGTAATATTTCAAATTCGACTTCAATTTCTTTAAAACAAAACATTATAAATCGGATAGTTTTGTACATTCATATTTTAATATGCTTTGTACCCACTGATTTGTTTTTATCTCAATACACATGAGAGGGTTTCAAAAATTGCAGGCCAGGGGATGGCCGAATGGCTAGGATACTGGCATTTGGTTCAGATCCTATGCGTTCGAGTCCCACTGTTGGCAGGGATGTTTTTAGCCGTTCGGAATCGGCTTCAAACCGTAGATCCCGGTCTAATCAGCCCTCGTGTAGCAAAAAGTTGACCGTAACGCTCCAAACCATACCAAAACCAAACCAAAAATTGCAGTTTATCAGCTGAATTAGAGGATTTACGCCTAAGAAATCAAACGATCTCCATAGTTCACAAGAAAACTTTTGAATACAGACTTCTTTCAAATTTTCGTTTTACAAGGTACAGCAGTAGGGACTCTCCCATTTCAAGGGGGGGGGGAGGAATGAAACAATTTACAGAAAAAAATCTTTATATTTTCGAAAGGTACTAACATTCTAGTTTTTTTCCCCACTAGGTTGTGAAAATAACATCACTCAGGTGGTGCCCGTTATTTGCGATACACTGCCGAAACTGTTCTCAACATTTATCATCACTATGTTGGTTAACTCAATCAAAATGGCGGTAACTTCCTTACGAATAGCTGACATACGGACTCGTTGCACAATTTCAGGTGTTCTAATATTCCGAGGATGACAGCTTGGTTTCCTTGGTAATGCAGACCTACTTGCTGTCACGTTTGTAAACCACCCCAGGATTGTGTTTCGATCAGGAACGGCATCATTTGATAGATCCCGAAGCGCGTCCTAACTGCCCTCTGCGTCGCAGTTACAGAATCGCTTTTTTTTAATTAACGCCTGCTTAACGAAACAGCTATGTTCACCGGACCAACTCATGGTGTCGACTGACAACTAGAAAATCGTTACTAAAACCCTTTCATCCCTTTCTCGACTAACAACATATCAGTCAACTTGGGAGGAGTAGAAATTTGTAGCCTCTTGCCGTCCTAAACCAAACACTCCCGTTCTGATAGTGACCTTCAGAAGTGTGAGAGTCCATTCTGCCACACCCTGTATGACTATCCTATTTAAAAAAGTTTTGGTTTAGAGTACTACGGTTAATTTTTGCTACACGAGGGATAATTAGACCGGGACTTACTGTTTAAAGCTTATTCCGAACGGCTACAAACGTTCATGCCAATAGTGGGTTTCGACCCCACAAACTCTGGTATTTAAAAAAAGCGGAATTTAAACTCTATTACAATTTAAACCCTATAGTAAAAATTGACGGAAAAATGTACCATGTACTATAAACTTATAAAACTGATATATATATATAATATTGATTTACTGATGTATGTTGAATTTACTGATATATATTGGGAGGTTTTATGTGATTTTTTTTCTCTTTTTATGTGGGAAAGAAATCTAATCTTTAATTGAATCTAAAAGAGATTGAAACTGGAGCTCAATGCCTAACGAGTTGAAAAACAAAACATCTTATCTATTAAAAATACAGAAAATAAGTGTTTTTAATTTCAGTTTACGAGGAATTACAGCATCGGGTCAAATCTGATGTAAAATGGAAACTTTTTTTTCAGTTTTGAAGTGTGTTACTATTGCACGGTAGCTTATTTTTAATAGATAAAAATAGTTACAAAATGCTCACTGAATAGATCAATTTCTGATATTATTTAAAATCAGCTAATTAGTTATTTGAAATATTACATTGTCAAGTTCGCTCTTATGATAAAATATGACATTGGATGCATATTTGTTACAAGGACAATCTCTTTTAACATATTTCAGTTACAGTGGATCAACATTTTTATATAATCAGAAATTTTCCTTGAAATTGCATTTTATGAATTCATGATTACAGGCCTCTCAGCTGTGTATGACTAAAGTGTTTTATTCTCGCTCCCATCTTATTCTCATATAAACTTGTCTTAACTTGAATATTAATCTCTGTACAAGTACGCCTTGTGAGTGACAGATTGCTCCTTCAGTGTAAGTAGCCATTTTCAAACTTTCCTTCCCTTATAAATATAAATCTGCATGACTGACAATCTAACGAGAAACCACAGAAAAACTTCATTAAAGTCAGGAACACTGCATCTTCTGAGAGACGGAGTATGTACTTAAAATGTGCTACTAGATTATGTCTTTTTGTTTATTATGTAACTTGCGTTCAAACACTGTCAGATATTTTAAAAATACATTATATAGTAAAAAGAGAGAAATAATAATAAAGTCACGTATTATTAAAATATTTGCATTTTAATTTAAATGATGGTCAAAATATGCGACAGTTATTTTATTACTAATTAAAATTATGAAGAACTAACTACGTTTCTTACATTACTAATAAATTTAGTTTTGACAAAATTTGATTTATAAGAACAGGAACTTAAACAATTTAATGTAAAAAAGATAGCAACCATAAAACCCTCTTTAGAACTTTACCTTATAGAATGTTACCTCCTCCAGAAGCATTTCCAAATTTAGAATTTGTATACTAATTTGTAATTTAAAAAAATTGTATTCCTACCTAGATGATAAATATGTTGCTAGTAAGAGATGAAAAGAGTGTTTTGACAAATATTGATGTATTTTTGATACTGATATTTTTGATACTGTATGTTTTTGATATTCATATTTGTAGCAAACTCGCCAAGTTAAATATTTTTTTAAAACATAGAATTGAACAACAGTATCAGATAGCTAGTGAAAGAAAATTTAGATATTCTTAAATAAAAAAGAAAAGGTATATGTAATATTTTCATTAAGTACGAAGTTTGGTATAATTTCAATAGTTGAAGTAAAGTAAAAATTAGAACTTGCTGAAAATACTGAGGTGAACAAATAGAAAAACTATTTGATATTATTCTTTAGAGCTTATCTTTCTTTTGAGCCAACCATGCCAATTGATAAAACGTTATGCTTCTGAAATATAAAAAAAAAGATTCCTCATAAAGATTGGAAAAAAACTATTTGCAGTTTTTGTTTGTCTGAAACATAAAGTAAGCAATAAATGATATTTTGAGTGTGCATGTCCTACACATCCTTTAACGTCTGAAAAGAAGAGAGGGAAACAAAATTATACATTTAAACAAATATAATGAACTGATGAATGGATACCAGAGGGGCCACGTTCGATATTAAATGTAATCAGGCTTGGGACTAATGGTTTATCTTCTGGTCAAACGATCTAGAACAACACGAGGTAATTAAATAGCATTTTTATAATATCAACAGTTTAGCGTGGCTACAATAAAGACATTAAATTTTAGAGAGGGTATTGGTGAGCTCAGAATAAATTCCCATGAAAGCACTCGATATATTTTCAGTGGTAATATGATCAAGGAATAATGATGGACACTATTAGCATAGTTCGGTTGCTAGGTTTTGAACCTCCAAAAGTCATGTCCATTATTTTCTTTTAAAGAACAAAAATGTATCTCCCACTGTTGTACATAATGTGCAACACTGATGCCAAAGGTTTAATTTAGATATATTTTCAACTACATAGTGCCATTTAAAAACACCCGTAAGTCGTAAGTTCCAAATAGCTATTTGACTTTTATTTTCCCACCTAAAAACCTGTACAATAGTGAACAGGAGTACAAAGTCCTGGTGAAACTATGGGATTCCCAGACTAGAGTCTGTCTGCCAGTTTTCAAGACTTACCACACGCTGACAAAACTATGATTTAAAGTTCTTAGTAACCATTTACATGATCCTGTTATCAGCGCAAACGCGTATTTTTGGTCCTGTAGACTGGTTGGACACACAATTTCGGTTTTCTTGGAAAGAGAACTTCCATGAAGCTTTGTAGTAACACTTAGCACTTGGTATCCACGCCTTTAAAGTTGTAATAAAAGTTGAGAGTAATAGTAATTTCTTTACGGCGTTTTTGCGAAGTTTTGTCTCTAATTCTCGAAAATATACATTAAAATCTGTGTATGTTCAAATGAAGCAGCTGAATTTAAAATCACAGCCAGAGAAAATTCCCATGAACAGGAATATAACATGCTCAACATTTTGTTTAGTGTCATAGAGCTCTCTGTAGAAACTGTAAAAAGCTCCTTTCTTTGAATTTTTCCTAGGACTCTGTAAAATATAAAGGTAAACGAAAGTAAAACATGAAAGGGATATTCTTGCTTGATTATTACTCTGCCACCAAAAATGTTCATGTAATAGCCCCGTTAGTGGGCATACTGTATAAGTATTTCCCCCGAAAGTCCTTTCCCACCCTCTTAACTTCGGAAAGGCTGCTGCTATATTCATAAAAGTGGTGTCTAGGTATAGTAAAGTAGCCATGCGCTACTTAATGAAACCACCTAAAACGCCACCTGGTGAAAAACTGCTGAGTTAGCATTCTTATCTCGAAAAAGGAACAAGATAGGGCAAAAAAGTGATTTACAAAGTTGTAGAAAATCATCGATTTAGTACGAAAATATACCTTGTGAACAATAATGCAAAGACTAGAACGGTTAAAACGCGCATTTGTTCTTTCTTGATTTCCTACACTGTGACGGCACGAAACTTGAACGAAAGGAGAAATGATTATCTTTCGGGAAAAACACGACACCGCAATGTGCACAGTGGTATATCGCTTTTGATCCCCGATCAAAAGGACCGCGGTTCAAACCTCGAGGGTTCCATCCTTGTACTGATTGTCATTATAAACAGAGTAGACAATACGTAGATCGTGTAAAATAGTGTCGGCTCAACTCAACGCAACTTGCGCTTGGTGTTCGAAATTTTTGCAGTATGCAAATACGTAAGAAACGTCACGCCTGTTCACCTGAGACAGCTATAAAAGAGACATCTTCTTGGGGTTGTAGTATGTTGATGGTCGTGGTCATGGCTGAGTATTCCAAAGCTGAGATCTCCAGTGAAGCAGTACCTCGTCAAGGAATTCGAGGACCAAATAATTGGGTATGGCGGTTTCGAAGAGTGGCCTCCACGTTCGACTGATCTGACTACACTGGACTTTTTCCTGTAAGGATACATGAAACAGCAGGTGTATGCGACCCCTCCACAAACATTGCAGGACCTTAAACGATGCATCACGGACGCTTGTGCCAACGTGTCACACTCTATGCTCCAACGTGTGCAACGTGAGATTCAAACGAGGATCCAAATGTGTATTGCAGTTGACGGTGAGAAGTTTGAACATCTCAAATAAAGGTATATTGTTAAAATTAGTTGTTTTTCTCTTTTCTCAGATCCTTTTGTCACGTCACAGTGTAGGAAATCACGAAAAAACAAATGCGCGGTTTAATCGTTGTAGTCTTCTCTTTAATGACCACAAGGTATCTTTTCGTACTAAATCGATGATTTTCTACAACTTTGTAAATCACTTTTTTTCCCTATCTCGTTCCGTTTTTGAGATAGGAATGCTAATTCCGCAGTTTTCTACCAGGTGGCGCGGTAAGTGGTTTCATTCAATAGCACATGGCTACTTTACTATACCTAGACACCACTTTTATGAATATAGCAGCAGCCGTTCCGAAGTTAAGATGGTGGGAAGGGACTTTAGTGGGCATACTGTATATCCATCTACAGCTACAAGTAAACAAAATGTGTGCGATACTTCCGCAAATGTAAACTGAATGAATGAATAAAATGTTTGCATATACTTAAAACGCTTTAATTTTTCTATTGGAGATTAAAGTTTGTTAGAAAACTTACATGACAGTGGTTGGACTAATGTGAAATAGGGGGGGGGGCTGTTAAAAATCCTTTTGAAAATGATGAAAATATTTTTCAATACACCCAAATATATATATATATATATATATATATATATATATATATATATATATATATGTGTGTGTGTGTGTGTGTGTGTGTGTGTGTGTTCCTCGTCCCACATTGTGATTATTATCATATATATATATATATATATATATATATATATGTGTGTGTGATAATAATCACAATGGGGAATAATTTAACACACGGGTATCGATGTTTATGAACTTATGTGAGATGCAGTCGGGCGAGGGTGTTGATCACACAGATGCAGTAGCTCGTAGGGTGATGAGAGAAACAAACATGGAGTCAGAGAAGAGGAACACGATTAAAGATAATATCCATGAAATCACCTTTATTCCATCAGTAAGCATTACGAAGGCATTAGCTGCAGTGGCCACATGGACTGTGGACAGCAGATCCGACAGCAACGAGAGTTAGGAGCGAAGGGCGAGAAGTTTCCCGTTCAGGCAAATATTAAATGGGTGTTTTGCGATATTGACGCCAGAGGGCCTGAACTATTTAATTTTTCATTGGACCACTTTAGGTTCGTGGAGTTCACGTGTCCACTTCGCTTATCCCGGGGATTACTTTATTGCTAGATCCCGCGCTTGTTAGATCTGCGAACTATTGACCTGGGCGCAGGGTAAGCGGCCTTTAAGTTCTTGTAAAGTGCGGTTTCGTCGTTATAGAATACATAAATCCAGAGTGGTTCGAGGGCTCTTCAAGAATTTTGACATTATACTGACGTTTGGAATTTCGTAAACTTCGAACACTCGGACCAGAGATATCTGGGGATGTTATTGAGTTCAGATATTTCACATGCCTGCTCAATGATCTGCAGGGCTAATATAAATTATAACTTACTTTATTTTTAGGTTACAATTTGGAAAAGGGGATTGTACTTTAGTAAAAAGAGAATATGCTTTAAGAGTAATTTAGGAAAACACGTTTTCTTGTTACATATATATATATATATATATATATATATATATATATATAATATACAATATATATATATATATATATATATATATATATATATATATATATATATATATATATATATATATATATATTGTAAAACTTATACGCCTTTAAAAGAAGTTCTTAGTAGATTTAACCATGTCTAAATGGTATAGCTGTCACTTTCGTTTTCAGCAAAATCTGAGGTTTTCAAGTTCGAATCCGGTTACTGATATTAATGCAAAGAATTTCGAGGTTTTTTCTTTGGTCCAACTGGTATATTGTATGTGTAAATATTCTCTTACAGTATTAATTACAGCAATAAGTGTTAAACTAATTGTTCAAATTTAAAGGAATGCTTTAAGAATACAAAATTACTAAGCAAGTTTAATATACAGAAAGCTTAATATACCAGTATTTAGCATCTGAGTGTATCGTTTTGTATAGCTGAGTTCTGCAAGTTCGATTCACAGTAGGAACAGATCGATATTTTTTATTCGTCTGATGGTAGCCGATATTAATGTTATAGGCCCTTTCAGTATCTTTTGAGAGTAAGACAAGGAATATTTCTGTATATGCAATTTGAACAGATAGACATACGAAAGAATGGCCGACAACATGAGAGCAGACTCGGGGTTGTCTTGCTTGGAAGTCTGAAGGTTCATATCCAGAAGGGTGAAAAAGAAGAAAAACTGAGCCTCCAGCCTCATCGAAAAGTAAGTAACAATAGGGAAAAGAAAAAGGTAGCAGAATCACTTATAGTCCTGTCTCTTGATGAAATTACCGTGACCTTGCGGATAAAAGCACCAAATTTGGTATGAAGGTACCTTAGGGTATACTAATAAATGTTAGCCCAGGAGCCCTCTGGAATTTCTAAAAATTTTCATGTATGGCACTAAAATCCAAAATGGCCGACAAATACGACAAAATATCACTTTTGACACAGTCTATTTTACTGTCAATTTTCGATTACAGCTTTAAGTCAACTAAGTACACAACAAACCAAACTTAGGGTAGTCTACATATTAAATAAAATACAGTAAAATATATCCATATATTTTATTACAGTAATTTATAAGTACAAATATAACGCTAACAAGTGTTCCCAAAACAAAATAAAATATTTTTAGCTATTCATTCAATAGAATTCAGTATGCAACAGTTGTAATAAATTACACTTGTAAATTAAACTTACACTTGCAAAGTGGTGAGCAGTCCAGATTGCAACAACTGCAAATGTGGGAAAGACAGTCTCCTTTGCTGGAACGTTTTTATCAATTCATTGCATAATCGGGAAACATCTGGAATTGTCATCCAAACAGGTACCCATGACTCTGAAACCTTATTCCAAGCAAAATCCTGGCACAGTTTTTTCTCTCTGTACCTTGCGCTATTAAACCTCAACCAACCAACCAAGCAAAATCCTATGGAGAAGGAATCACTTGCTGTGTTTGTGTGCTTGTCGTCCAAATACCTGCTTGATTAACTGCCCCTCGGATATGTTGTAGAACAGCATCCTCAGTCGGTGGAAATTTGTCCATTGCTTGATTCTTCTGACAGAAAAGCTCCTTTCTTATCTGGTTGATAATGCAGAGATGAGTTGTTTTATCATATGAACAACAGTCAATCGTTCCAGCTTCTTGAAGTGTGAGTCGGCTTGCACCGAATGGAATGGATGAGTGGCCAAAAACACAAATGTATTAGTGATGTCTTGAAATGCTTGCCATGCTTCCCAAATGACCTTCTTACTCTTATCTTTGAAGGCGAATGTTGTGTCGCAACCAGAGTATGAGTGAAATACAGGTAGTGCTCATTATTTTGGCTCCCCCAAGCTTGTATAGATGGAGTTGATGCGGTAAAACCTTTAATGCTTGCCCATGCCAAAGGCCACCCAGATATCGGCCAATGGTTGAGTCATTATTAGTTCATAGAATGCGCCAGCAATGATTACAATCACATCAGTGTCTGCAGTACGCACAAGGATATTCTTTGTCCCTTGCTTTAGTGAATGCAGTACATGAACAGGAAGCCCTGTGTCTGCCTCTTCATGATTGCAGTTTTCCATGGTTGTGTTCTAACCTATTTGTGTAACTGCATTCCCTATTGTTACATATACATCTTTGCCTGTTGACCAGTTGAACTCTACAACTTTTGAAGTCAAAAAATTGAACAATTCCTTCTTGTTCATTGAGTCACGGAGAAAGTCCTTCCAATTTCGTAGCAGTTTGGTGTTGCCAGATACTTTACTTTGAATCCCCTCACCTCTTTTTTCTCAGGTATACTCCTTAAACTGTCTGGAATGTAGGTGTCCCAAACAACATCTAGCCTTTGGGCGTTCTCCAGCTGCTTATGAAGGTAAGGTAGAAATACCTTATCAGCATACTGATTGAAGGTGTCTACACTAGTAGTAGGTAGGCAGTGAACGATGACACCACCGTCCAGAAATTTGGAGTCATAGGTTGAAGGACTCCAATTGACCAGGCTGCTTAAGACATTGTAGTATCCCAGTCTTGTTGGTTGGCAAATAAAGCTGCATATATATATATATATATATATATATATATATATATATAGTTGTCTAAATTGTTCCACATTATTCTGAAGCACTTTTAGCTTCTTCCCGTGATGAGATGTTACTTTATGCTTTGTTCTCTTGAAGAGTGCAAGAGAATTCTTCTTGATTGGGTCTTTTATAGAGAGGATACGCTCATCAAGCACGTTCTTGACAAAGATCTGATACTGCCGTTTGACTATGTCCGCCAAGGTGCGTAAGGTTATAACCATCGACTCACTTGCGCAGTTGCGACTGTGAAGACATATTAGATTAGGGAAATCATCTAAAAAGGGATTTGCCCATTGATGGTTTTACATAGACTAACAACCTGTTGCTGAAAGTTCTTCTGTGATGAAAGTCCCTGCTCATGATGTTGGAAATTCTTGGGATTATCTGTGTCGCTTACCATGAGTGTTCGGCCATGTCTACTGTACAAACTTAGCCAGGCCAAACAGAGGTTAATCAAATTAATCACTGGTACTTGTCTTGGATTAAGGAATTGAATAGCTTGTCTAATGACATCCATGCCCTGTTTAATCAATGTGTTGCGATGGTCAACTTCTGCAACACAACATCACAAATCTCATTTTTTATGGTTTTTGCAGTAGTGGTGCCTCGAAAAGAAAGATTCACATGTGATATTGGGTCGTGGTCGGCCATTTTGGATTTTAGTTCTGTACATGAAAATTTTTAGAAATTACAGAGTGCTCCTAGGCTAACTTTTATTAGTATACTCTAAGGTACCTTCATACCAAATTTGGTGCTTTTATCCGCCAGGTAACGGTAATCTTAAAATACATTCCCTAAGCCACTGGACTATTAGAGCAGACAGGGCGGAATATAGAGATCCAAGGTGCTGGTCCTACACCGTACATTGGGGGGCTTATGTAGAAGGGTTGCTTACAAGCGTGTTAGCTAACGGGGAATGAATTTCCATCCAATGAATTTCGAATAATATAATGGTCCACAGGATAAGCAAGGAGATAAAAAAAATCAAATTACACTCAAAAATTCCTAAGTGTTGCAATTTTCATTTCATTTTGCAGTGTACAACAAAATAAAATATAAAGTGTTTGCACCCAGAAACCTAACAGTAAATTACAGCTTTTTAAAGAGTTTTTAGTTAGTTTTCACCGATTAGCGAAACATGTCTTTCCTTATAATCGATTTCATAAGATGAGCGAATAAATATGTTTCATTGAAACTGCATTTTCATAGTCACCCTGTATTAAAAAGTGATCTATGTGTTGCCACAGATTTAGGAAAAAAAAGCGATGAACGATTTTATCTCCCCGTGACCTGTGTAGGGGTTATGACAAATGTTTATTACTATGCAGTACTGTACTTTGTGATTTCTGTTTTTTAAATGGTATTTCATATCACCATTTCTGCTGAAGTGCTTTAAACTAAACCATTATAAACTAATTTGTTTCCTTACTTGAAAGACAACGGCTCTTTTACATGGTATAAATTTATTTAAACAAATATAGATAAAAATCCTGTCTCACATTTATAGAAAGCTTTTAACACCATCTATAAACATACATTTTTAACATAACTTAATAGGGAATAAAATATATTGGGAGGATTCAAAACTCCCTGCAGTTGTGTTCGATATTCTGTCACATTACTTTGTCCCTTACAAGACCGCACCCATATCAACATACTTGCTTTTTGGAAATATCTAAATATTTATTTGAAAGAACATTACATTAGGATATTACTTGGCATCTTAATAACCAGATATACAAGCAGTAGGCTTCATACAAAAAATTATGGTGAAGTAGGTAGATTCGCAAAACTCCTTGTCCGGATACTAATCACGAAATTGTGACATTTTTAACTGGATATAACTCTTAGACAAAAAATAAAATAAAGGACGCACCAAGAAGGGTTCATACAAATCGGACACAAATTCATATGCATACAGGTTTTGATGGAAAATACAAAATTTTAAAGTTTGGCGGCCAATGAATGAACATGTGACGATGCAGCGCATCTTAATTGCGCGACTGGTAGGATATTAAAGAGCAGATATTTCGATTCAAGGTGATAAATTATTTGCGAATTTCTTTCCGTATACTCAAGTAGACAGTAACTATGCCTCGAATACAGGTGCACGAACAATATGCTCAGATGTCAGCATTTGAGAAGAAGCCAATTGGTCCAATCGGCGAATCGATCGACATTTGGATAGGAGCGATGCCACTATTAGACGATGTTGGCAGGAATGGGTGAACCGTGGCCGAACACAGCATCAAGAAAGAAGCTGTCGGCCTAGAGAAACGACAGAACGTGAGTACCGAGCAATCGTCAGAGCAGCACTCAGAGCCCCAGATTAATCATTATCATCGATCGTACGAGCAAACGGTGCTTTAGTGACCGCAAGGACCATTCACAGGCGGCTCAGAGAAAGGGGACCGAGCTCACGGCGCCCCTTGCGCCGACTACCATTGACCTCTGTGCACCGACAAGTCCGTTTGCAGTGGTGTCGGGCACATTCGACCTGGAATGTCACTGACTGGAGTAGAATTGTCTTCAGTGATGAGTCCCGCTTCGAACTGAGCCCGATGACCAGCGTATACGTATCCGGAGACACCCCGGACAGAGGTGGGATACCAACCTAACTGTCTTCCGCCATACGGGCCGACAACGAGGAGCGAGTCTGGGGTGCCATTTCATTTCATAGTAGGAACCCTTTGGTTGTAATCCTCGGCACCCTTACAGCACAGCGGTACGTCGACGATATTATACGCCCCGTGGTGTTTCCCTTCATATTACGCCATCCTGGGCTCACATTTCAGCAAGATAATGCCCGCCTGCACACGGCAAGAGTTTCTACTGCTTGTCTTCGTGCTTGCCCCACTCGGCGAGCAAGATCACCGAGTCTCTCCCTTATTGAGCACGTTTGGATCATTATGGGCAGAGCCCTCCAACCAGCTTGGGATTTTGACGATCTAAAGTCCCAGTTGAACAGATTTTGGCCCGATATCCCACAGGAGGACATCCTCCATCTCTATCAATCAATGCCAAGTCGAATAACTGCTTGCATAAGGGCCAGAGGTGGACCAACGCGTTATTGACATCTTACTTTGTGAAGCTTATTCACTTTTTCACTTTATCTTTCTCTTGAATAAATCATCCAATTTTTCTTGTTTTTCTATACATGTACATCACATCTACCGCTTTTTGTCCCATTCGGATCAACGGTTCTTGGTGCGTCGTTTTTCTTTTTGCATAAGAGTGTATATTCTACGAAAAAGTCAATATTTCATACATTTTGATCTACATTTTCTCCTCACATTATGGTTATTTCTACTTTAGAAATTTGCTAATGTAAATAGCATCTAAATAAAGTCTGGGAAGTTAATCCAAGGCTCTGATCTTAAAGTCGTTCAATCATGGCATATAACAGAAACCCACTCTTCTAAGTTATGTTGACATATATTGCAATCTCAAAGCATGTAGTAGAATTAACTCTCCTAAATTTCAATTGTTAAATTCAATTATTGGGGAATTTAACTCGATGTTACATGTGTCCAACAATAAGTCTCTAATTTTCCCAATGAAGGACGCTTTGTATTCAGACACTGAGGAATTTTTAATAAAAGATTTTTGTGGATGTACTAAGAGAAAATGAGGCGTTGCCGATAAAAAGGAGGTAAGTGCCAAAATTTTCGAATTTTTTTTTCCACTGATACAAGGATATGTTCCAAGGCGAAGGGCGGAGAAAAGTAGGTAAGTGCCTATCTAGTTTCGCTTAGCTCTGAGCTAGGCACTTACTTCCTTTTCCATGCCATTAGCCTTGGGATAAACCCTTGTATCAGTGAAAAAATACATTTTGGAAATGTTGGCCTTTACCTCCTTTTCATCGGCAACGCATCAAATGTTTTAAATCTTGAGAAATCTGAAACTGCAATATTAAGGTATCCTTACACTATTGAAACGGCCTTTTCGACCAAAAAATCGATTTTTCCACTTAAACAATAACATCAAAACCTAATATTTTATCTTTCTATTAATGCTTGAATTATATATCTATCTAAAAACCCAGTAACAGCAATTATTTTATAACCGGAAGTATATTTTTCTCAAAATGAATCTTTTCATCATATCTGTTTACGAAAAACATCCCACAGTAAAAAGTTATGCTTGAAATACTTTAAAGTTTTTAAGAGTTGCTCTTCAAATGTTTATTAAGAGGGTCTAGGACATAAAATTATTCAATTTTTCGAAAAGAAAAATTATTGTATTAAAAAATTTTCTGTTCTTTCCCTCTTAAAATGACGTTTAAATCATGTTACTATCTTAATTACAACAGGATATATTAATTTTTTTTTTGCTTTGTAACATTGTAATAGCCGCCAATCTTTGTTTTTAAATCTTAAATGCGTTTTTCTGCATGATGGGTTTTTTCAGCGTTTCTCGTCTTTAAATTGTTATAAGTCAAGAACCGCCAAAGATAAATGGTTCTAACTTGGAACAGGTCTTTTTCAATTATTTTACTTTAATTTTAATTCAGAAAATTTGAAAAAATATTTACTTTTGAAAATATGATTTTTTAAAAATAAATTACATCATTTTTTTTACTCTAAATACTTTTATTTTTTTTAAAATTAATATTTAAAAAATTGCTGAATCAAAATTAAAACATATATATTTTTCTTTAACTAAACGAAAAAAAATTGAAATTCGACAAGTAATATTTCGAGTTATAGCGATTTTAAATTACCCCACTTTTTAAAAAAAATTAAAATAAATTTTTTTTTAAACTTTATAAGTTTTATGATGTGATTTTGTTTACAAATTATATAGTTAACCATCACAAAAAATTCAAAATTATAACTCAGTAAATGAAAAAAAATTGTGTCCGGACTCCCTTAAGGGAAACAGACTACGCTCATCATTGCAGATAAATTAGATTTTTTTTTACATTGGTAAGGATTCCAAAAGACAATGAATTTTAAGCAATTTTTTCTGTACATCAGTACTTAAACTGCCTCACTTTCTGAGATAAGCAGTATATTATCTTGAGAATACACTGTTCCCTAAAGAAAGTTATTATCGTCATTCTCCAATTTGTAAAATAGTATATTTGTTTATTTTTGAGTTATCATGTTTGCAGAAATGTCAGATTTGCACCAATTCTTTCCAGTTTTTGCCCTTAAAAATTGTTTTAATGTAACAGCTCAATTTTTTATGCGTTTCTCCAAGTTTTAACTTGCATCTCATTATCAAAAATAGATAAAACGTCAAAATTAAAAAAAAAAAATTTCGAAAAATCAACTCCGAAGGTGTACGGAAGAATACCCAATTAGTAATATTAAGAATATTAATTTTTTTTGCTTCAATTTAAGTTTGAATAGATATAAAATTTATTTACGTGATGATAGATGATATATATTTACACGTGACTGAACATTAAGAGTGTCGCAGACTCCATGGTTTACCTGTTTTGACTACATGATTTAACTTTGTTGACTCCTTCCACATTCCACGAGATAATTTTTTTATGTTTGGCAACACGCCATTAAATTTTGAGTTTATTCTTTTCTTTTTTATATTTTAGTTAAGATATGGTGCCTATTGGTGCGCCTTTTTTTCGGTCCCGTTTTTACAACAGGAAGTATGTAACTTTTCTCAAAATTTGTAACTATAGTGAGTGTATGTGTGTAATACAGGATTAAATATTTTAATATTTATCGAGACTATTTGATTACATCAAGGAAGAATATAAGGATCTGCCTCCTCTAAAGAGATCTCCCGGGAAATACAGGTAGGAATTTTGCCTAATAAGTTCCTAATAAGTTACCCAATTAGTTCGAAGAGACACTTCGAAATATTTAATTTGAAAGTTGGGCGGAGTGACAGCAAAGAGGAATCACTTGATATATGGAGAAGTTGTTTCTAACAAAATATAGTACTGCTACATTCAACACCTGGATAAAGAAAAATTTTCTAACTTCAAATATTTGCTTTCAAGTACTGGAAAATTTGATAAAAATATTTCTTTTCCCTCCGAGACACCTTCTTTAACTATATATTACTAGTAAGGAATTTTCAGGCCCGAACTTGGACGAATAAAACTTCTTCCCTTTCCTTTTTTGCATAATTCTTATCCTGGGTTTTGGCATTCTAAACTGTATATTTTTATTGGTATTAATGGACGCGAAAAATTTGGAAGAAAGTAATGGAGTTTGTTTTGCAGAAAAATATAGTTTTTCTGAGAAAAAGAGCGTTACCGCTGCCTCAGCATGCTCAAATTTCTTCTTTATTTTTTAGGATAACATTTGCTTCCATTTAGGTAAAAAGTAATTTACATAAAATTTGTATGCTGTAAGAGAACTTTCCTTCGTAACACTCGCTTGGATAAAAAACATCCTGAAATTAAGATTATTTAGATCAAAATGTATTCTTTATTTTCTTATATTACTTTATCTTTTACAGAATTCTTGAGCATTTAAAGTCTCTCATTCTCACTTATACACATGTAAGGAAACAAATTTAGTTTTTGTTCTAACACTGCTATATTTTCCTGACTTACAAATAAAAACAACTCCCTTAGACTATACTTTTAGTTTCTTATGCAACCTTCTTTAAAAAAGATAATTTTTCATATACGTATATCTTACACGTGATGTCTTATCTGGCAAAATTTTCTTGACTTTAGTGTTTCTACGGTACACAACTTCAACTGTTTGCGAATTCATATGATTTAGGCTGCAAGTGAATACATTACATCGTTAAGACCCTGTCATAGGTGTGCAAAAATTATCTCTTCGGCCTCGTAAATAATCTTCAGTGACTATGTTAAATCTCACAAATAAGCTTTTTGGACTGTAATTTCTTTAGTATATTCATAATGTTTTATGCATACATGTTCTGAGTAAGGGATGAATATTTAAGGTATTTAGGGAAATGTTTAACTGTTTTGAACGTGTTTAATGATTTTATAGGCATATGGGTAAATGTATATGTTAAGTAAATGTTTGGTATGCAGGGAAAAAGTTTGTTTATACGTGTGAGATGAATAGTTTAGTCCCTACATTCACCAAATATATGTATAAGCTCTTTTTCTGTTATTTACGTTTTTAAACATTTTTTTGATAGAAACCCTAAAAAGATTCCTCAAGCATTCCAGTTTGCACTGTAATTAGCCCCCTAGCTCCAAAACTAACAACAGTAGCTCTTTCTGCCCAACGATTATATCGAACTAAAATATCATTTGCTTCATCTGGTCATATTTTGTCGAACTTAATTATGTTATTGGAATTTTACAGACAATATTCAGACTACTGAATGTTATCATAAGGGTCAGTGTATTTCTTTCACTGGCTTTTTAATATTCAAACAAGTTAAACTTTCAAGCCTGCGAAAAATTAACTACTCAGATATTGTTTAAAATGAAGGAAATAACATATCAATAACCACAATGTTATTTAAAGAACGGCTACATGTTTCGCATTAAGGAACAGTTCATTGTCAGACCAGGAGCATCCGGTGTGACTGTCACAATTAACAATTCATAAATGTTGAATGAACTCATAGTGAAATCACACCTAATAATCCTGGACCAACGATGAACCATTATTTAGTTCATTGTCTTCCTATTAGTTATTCTACAAGATTCCTGTAAGTCATTCTTTGAAAAGTTTAAAATACTCATATCAAAATTAAGTCACTCCGTTAGAGATATTCTTTGTCAGAAGTTTGAAGTCATAAAAGTATTTAGATAAAGAAGCTTAAGTTACAAGGAAGTATATTTAAAATCAATTGTTTAATGCTGTTTTCTTGACTGACTGCGGATGTTTATGTTTCTTACTTTTAATTGGGCATTGACCAGTTTGCAACAGCTGATTTTAAGTAGTCATTCTCAAATAATTACAATTTCTAATAATTCAAATATAACCCTCATAGAGAAGCTTGTAGCTGTGACACTGAAGCACATATATCTTTGCAAAATGTAAGTGGCATGATTATTAAGTCATTAAATCCAGCAACATAGTACAGTGCCTATTTTTACGTTCAATTATACATATGTTCAGAGATGAAACAATATCCTAATACGATTACGCATACACTATATATATATGGATGGCCCAAATGAAAGTGATCCTTTTAGTTTTTTTCTGTAATGGTTTACTGTTTGGACCATGGGAATATACACGAAGTAATAGTGATAGATGAGCTACATATCCGCCACACATAGTTACCTTGTCGGTTCAAGAAAGTGTCTCAACGATTACTAGATTTTGGATACCCTGAGTGAAGGACGTCCTTGGTTGTCTGCGGAACAAGGCTTGAACGACATACGTCCAAAACCTCTGAATCGTTAGCAAACCGGTGCCTCATGAAAGCCTTTTTCAGTGGGCCGAAGATGTGGTTGTCGCATGTCGACAGGTCGGAGCTTGGGGTGGGGCATGGTCGAGGACCTCCAAGCGCAGCAGCAAATCTTGTCCACGGTGGTCGATTGCATGGCGATGGCCAAGGGTGCCTGGGCAGGTCTCGATAAGTCACCCGTGCTCACAAGTCCATTATGAAATTCCCGAAACCATCTGAATACTGGGAACTGTAACAGACACTCATACCTCTACACATCCCTCTTACAACGATGTTTTGGCAACGATATATTAACCACTTGCTGGGTTTGCTTGGACGCATCCATGTCACGATCGTATGTAGCCACCTTGTTTAAACACGTTCAATCAGTACACTGACACATTCCGGCGATAGCAGTTTTGTTACGTAACTTACAACATCATCCGTCTACCGATGCAAATGCAAAGATCTGGATTTTCAACCACTGCCACTAAAACAAAAGTCTCCCTTTCATTGGGGGCGACCATTAAATTATTGGATTTTAGCCTATTTTTAAAAAATTATATTTATGATGGATCTTATATATTCTAGCTATATTCGTTACATTCATATAAAGTTATTATATTATGTTTTAATATTTAACCCTATAAATGATGTTCCCAAATTTAACTTCAGTACATAAAGTTAAAATGCTGAATTCTGTTTACATTTATACATTCCTTTTCCTAGATAACGAATATTTGAGAGAATTGTCTTTACCTTTTATTCATCGTCTTCAACCCCTTGCGTGAATATTTTTATTCCAGAAGTAAATTAAAGTAGCACATTTTGAATGAATATCATTTATCATTCTATGAATAATTCAGGAGGGCTTGCCAAATGAATATCTCGAAGAGAATGAGCGACGCGTCTTTTTCCGAAGAATTTTAGAATAAGAGGGCACTTAAAAAAGAAGGTATTCTGAATTCTTTGGAAAAACCATGAAGTAAAATTTCAACCTGAGGTAAGAAATATATAATGTGCAAGTTTTTACATATTAATCAAGGCTAATTAATTGAGCAATAATTACTGTTATATATGGGAAGGTATTGTCACTGGAAATATGTTATGATTTACGGTGTAAGCTACTTTCGGACACTAACAGAAAGTTAATTTACACCAGGGATGCCCAACAATTTTATGCTTGTGGCACCCATGGGAATAAGATTAGAAATTTGGAGCATTCTTGTTAGGATTCTGATTTTATTAAATTATTAAATGTTTAATAAAAGTGGAATATATTTCAGGAACATGTTAAATTTTAGTTCAAATAAATACTTCCATTATTGATTTTATTCATTTATTAAAAGATATGAGACATACACTAGAGTAAGACGTATTAATACAATTTCAAAAATGGAATAGTATTACTGTAGAGCAATGGTTCTCAACCGGTGGTACGCGTACCCCTTGAGGGTACGCGAAAATCTGTAAGTGGTACGCGGTTAACTACCAAAAATTATACAAAATTATATTGATACATGCTAGAATTTAATTGTGACAAGAGAGTAATGATTTAAAAATGAAAACTATCAGTAAAGCAGCAAGCAAACACGGTAATCGCTTCAAGCAAAAACAAAGAACTAGCACACATTGCTGTGAAGTATTTTCTGGGGTTTACGACAACTTTCTTGGGCGAAAATGGATTTTCAAGTTTAACTTACCTGAAGAACAAGTATAGAAATATGCTTAATGTTGAGGATGATTTACGGCTGTATTTGACCAAGCTGGAGCCAAATATTGATGAACTTTGTAAACAAAAATAAGCCCAGCGTTCCCACTAATTATTCTCCGAGACTTTTAATTTTATGTCTGATTAATAAAAACTTTTTAATAAAATGTCCATTAAAATAATTTTTTTCTGCTTTTAATTTAAATTCCGTATTCGTAATTAAACTTTAACAGTTTAATATTTAAATTTTAACTAATATAACACATTTTAATAAAACTAAAGTGTTTTTGTTGGGGGTACGCATGGTTAATGACACACAAAAAGGGGTACGTGGGTTGAAAAAGGTTGAGAACCACTGCTCTAGAGAACTGCAATGTTTCCTTTTTCAATGCGGCAGGCACTTGTTTTCTGACGGTAGGTACTTCTGACATTGTCCCATGAAGATCCGCGAAGCTTTGCTGGATACTTTATTATGGGAGCACCCTTTAAGTGATCCGGCATTGCTCCATATGAGGGGCACGACACGGAAATGACCAAGCCTTATTCGGGATTTGAACTCAAGCCCACTGCGTGGTAGCTCAGAACGCTAGCCATTATACTATGTGGGTGGAGAGGACTGCAATGTAAATCACAAAAAAGTTTCGTATTGTTAATGTGAGACTTGCGATGGGATGCTTAGAGCACAAAAGTTTGATATCAAGCTTAACAGTTGTGGGCGTGAGGGTAGCTAATTCATCCTCAGGAACGAGCGCATCGATTTGTGCCACAATATGTTGGTCGTGAGAGCAATTAATACAACTTAATATATATTTCAAGTAGGCCCACTAACATTTTTGTTCATCCAAGAATAATCTCGCCGCACCCATTATCGTTCTCACGGCACCCTAAAGTGCCGCGGCACACCAGACTTACACACTTCTTAATAAACAGTGAATCCTTATACAACCAAATTACAAAAAAATATTTTGCTTTATTATAAATTTATTTTGAAATTTCAAAATCCGTATCATATGTAATATACCCTCAGTAACCATTTTAGAAATCTTTCCAGCAATTTCACATATCGAGTTCAGTTATGAAGTATTTTTTTTTGTTTCACATCGTTTATAGGACGTAAATATCAATTTTTGTTTATTGTTAAGTATATTGTTTATTCCATGATTCGAAACAAAAACTTCTCTGTTATTAAAAAATAACTTGGATATTTCGTAAAAATATTCCATTTCAAGATATGACTACTGATTATAAATCTTTAATAAATTACAGAAAGTTTAAATTTGGCGCAATGACGTACTATAATTAAAAAAATTCCCAAGTGAAAACTTAGTAGTTAGGAACAAAGTTTTTCAAACTAGTTTCCTAAACTTTATTTTAAACAAAAGCGTAAAATATACTCGAACATAGTTAACATAGGTTGAATTTTGCAACAGAATTTTCTTTTTTGCTATATGGCAGATCCTTTATCGTTAGACATTCGCCCAATACGCCACGAAAGTTGTTGGTTTCTTGTATTAGGTGCATCATATAGATATACACTGCTGGCCACTGTAAATGCAACACCTTGAAGGAAACATGCAAATAACATTAAATTTACAAGATGCATTAGCGGAGGTGAGATATGCAAATGATTAGAATTTCAGCGCAGACGCACGTCACGCGCGCCTGTGGCGCCACTTCAAAGCGCTATTTAAGGCTTGGAGATTTCGACTATTTCAAGTTCGGCAATTGTGTTTTTCTTGTGGTTTTTTAAAAAAAAACGATCAATTATGCCTCGTCGAAAACAGCGATCATCTTTTGATGAAGTATCCGAGTTCGACAGAGGAAGGATAGTGGCCTACCGAGATTGTGGATTATCTTTCAGGGAAATCGGTAGTCGTGTTGGACGAAACCAAACAACTGTAATGCGGATATGTGATCGTTGGATGCAGGAGGGTACGACGGACCGGCGTGTTCGATCGCATCCACCTCAGCGCACCACTTCACGTGATGACAGGCAAATTGTGCGCATGGCAGTGACGGATCGCTCAGTCACATCACGAACCATAGCACAGCACATGCAGTCTGTAACGCATCATCCAGTGTCTGCGCGTACCATTCGACACCGTTTACAGCAGAGTGGTCTGTCCGCAAGACGTCCATTGCTTTGTCTACCCTTCACGCAGAACCACAGACGTCTCCGCCGCCAATGGTGCGATGACAGAAGGATGTGGACGGCAGAATGGAATGAAATTGTCTTTACTGACGAGTCACGCTTCTGTCTGCAACACCACGATGGTCACATTCGAGTCTGGAGACACCGTGAAGAGAGGATGCGGAACAGCTGCGTTATTCACCGCCACACTGGTCCTGCACCGGGTATTATGGTATGGGGCGGTATTGGCTATCACTCTCGCACACCTCTAGTACGCATCGCCGGTACTTTAAACAGCCAGCGCTACATCTCCGAAGTGTTGGAGCCAGTTGTCCTTCCTTAACTTCAGGGCTTGCCCACAGCCATATTTCAACAGGATAATGCGCGACCACATGTGGCACGCATTGTCCAACGGTTCTTCGTCAATCGCCAGATTGAATTGCTTCCCTGGCCGCCTCGCTCTCTGGATCTTTCGCCGATAGAAAACATGTGGTCCATGGTTGCTCTACGATTGACCCAGATTCCATCCCCAGCTGCCACAGCAGATCAACTTTGGCAACGTGTGGAAGCTGCTTGGTCTGCTGTACCCCAAGAACTCATCCAAAGTCTCTTTGAATCAATGCCGAGGCGTGTGGCAGCGGTGATCTCCAACAATGGCGGCTACTCTGGCTACTGATTTTGGCAGGAACCACACTTCACAGAAGTCTATAAATTTAATCATTTGATACTTGGTCAACATGTTATCTACAAAATAAATTTTGTTGTGATATCTCTTGTCTTTCTGGGTGTTGCAATTTGGGTGGCCAGCAGTGTAACTAAAATCAACCCTTGGTGCCACTTTAATTAAGACAGAGTACTTCCAGAGGTGGCTGTTGCGAGACTCCAACCCTCCTCCCGCCACTACAAATGCCACTGAGGGTTTTTCCTTCCAACAAATTTAACATGAACATACCCGGCGTAGACATGAAGGTATTAAGTGGCCCTTCGAATCCCACAGTCTCATACACCAGGCTCATAAAGTAGCATAATTTACATTTAAAAAAAGAATCAAAAGATAATAAGGCACACTATTGCCTTTTATTACAAAGTCGATAATGCTATGATTAAGGTGAAAAATCATACCTTAAACCTCCAGCGGGCGCGCCAATTTTTGGAATACCAGCTGGCGCGCGTGGCACAAATTTCAACGTCGCTTTCAACCCTGATTATTCCTTTTGTAATAAACTTTTTCTTTTGAAATTGAAAGTAATGATTCTGAGTTTTATGGCAAGATATAAAATGTTAATAGTATTGAGATATATTTATATCTTATATATTGAAGAGATATCTTATAATTAAAGACCAAATAAAGCAGACAGAATCACCGAATTTCAAAACTGACTGGTTTGTTGGATCTAAGGACAACTTGCAAATTTATTCCTAATATGCCCAAATAACTAAATAACAATGAGATTGTCCATCTTCGCGATATGCAGGATACCGCGAGATAGCTGCACATTTAAACGACTACAACAACTCCTGCTTTTGTCGTATTGTAATCCAGTATAATCACTGGTTTACCATGTTTAAATCACGATTAACAAATCAATGGAAAGGAATACATGGATCAGAAAATCAGACCTCATTAGAAAGGGAGTAGCTATAAATAGAAACTGCTTAGAATATTCAAACCTTACATGTAAAAACAAACTGTTTAAAATTACGAAAATCTTGCACTTTATACACGGGCGCGCCCCCTGAAGGGTTAAAAAAACAAGCTTGTTTTCAATCTATTACTTAATGGACCAAAATTCTATTGTGAAGTTTCCCATGCTTTCCTATGTACAAGGCGAATCTGTTTTGCTCGCCTTCATACTAAGAAATTACGTACTTCTTTATTTTTTACACATAACTATGCGCAAATAATTGCATTCCACTGAACACCGCTAAAACGTTCTCCATTTACATAAAGAATACTAATTACCCACACCGAATTGAAAAATGTAACGGAACAATACTGGAAAACCATATTTTAAATTCGCGAACATTTCCAAGAAAGATACATAAAAACGAGCACTTATTATCTAAAGATGATAAGAAACGTTCTTTGTAAAAGCCGAGTTCTTGAAAGTTTCTGCTCAAACTGCACTTTTTGGAAAATATCTTTTTAAAGACAAAGTGAGCACTTCATGAAAAGGAGGGATGGATTTTTAATTTTTCTGGGAAATATCCTCAAGGTTTCTTTCTTTAAATCTCCGGGAATGTTCGGGCGGGGAATTGATGAAGTATTTAATTAGTCAGCCAACGTATATTATGAACTTTTATTTTATATTCATAGCGTATTATTTCACGATTACGTAAGTGTGTGGATGTATGTACTGGGTGAACAGAATTAAAACACCCTTACTCAGACGTCTCTATATGTTGAACTACTCAGTGTACAAGCTTCAAATTTTGTACTCATACTATTCAGACACAAGGAAACTGATTACGAGAGAAAAAAAATGTTCCAGAAATCACCCACAGATGGCGCTGTACAAATGAACATATGCTGAAGAGACACAAAAACACACTTTAAACACATATTATTTGAACGTACCAAACATTCATATGACAAGGACCTTATCGACGCAGGGAAAGCTGCACAATATGGTTCCCTTATTGAAGATGCAAAATCTGAAGACTGTGGACAGCTTGTGTAACTGTGGATTGCCGGCGCGCTACTACAAGGCTACGTCGATCCTGCATGTGTGTAAATTTAATTTTTATTGTTATCATTAAATTATTATTTTGTCTTTTTTTTATATTTTCTGTAGTACAGCGCCACCTATTGGTGTTTCTGGAACTAATTTTTTTCACGTAATCCGTTTCCCCATGTCTTGAATAGTATGTGTACAAAACTTGAAGCCTTTACACTGAGTAGTTACCATTAAATCAGATGTACATTACAGAACATCCAGTTTAACAGAACAGAATTTATGCTGCCATATCTGGAGTAGTGAAACAACAGAAATGAGATAAATGTTTTTAAATCCCTCAAGAAAGCATAATGCAAAGCATAAAACACTGATAAAGTTGAAAACAAACTGCTATTAACCTAAAATCATAGAAAACTAACTTACATTGTGATCTTTTAAGAGCAGCAGATTCCAGTATGGAAGAGCAGAACTGTATTATAAAATTTAAATGTTTTATAAATCATGAGTAGGTTTTATAATTCATGAGTAGGTAATCATGAGTAGGTTAACTTACCGAGAAAAATAATACAAACAGATGAACATACTAAACTGTGATGTAACACAAAAATGGTTAAAATCACATAAATTGCAACAGAATTACATTAAATTTCATCACAAGTTTAAAAATTCCAGTAAATGTTTCCTCTTAGTAATTATTCGAAAAACAACAGAAATGAAACAAAATATAAATTTCACAATTTATGTTTCCATAACTACTACATATTTTCGCATCTTTGGCGAGCGCATTAATAGTTTAAATCTATTTTTAAAAGTTATATGCCTATCATTTTTACCTCCTGAGTGTGAGGTTACTTTCGAAGAAGAATTTTTTACGATTTTCCCTTTTATAGCCAATTATCTCTTCTCGAATTCTTTCAGGGGATTCAAAACTTAGGGCTACAGATCTGTCATTCTATCATCAAGGTACACTGAAAGAGCGCTGGAAATTTGGCTGTCAAGGGTGAGATACCCGATCGCTTTTAGTAAATTTGACATGATTGACCATAGCATAAATCTCCATGAAACTTATCTTATTTTTTCCGTTGATTATTTTGATTTATTTTTTTTCGTAAAATTGAAGGGCTAAATTGACAACCTTACAGTCCCATACATTATATATATATATATATATATATATATATATATATATATCAACTTGTATTATGTTATGTTAAAATATTATATCTTAGTACACATAAAAAAATCATAGTCGTGGCGGCATAAATGGTAAAGCTTCAATGAATTATACAGTTTCATATGTTTATGGTGTCCGGTATAAAGGGCTTAAGTAAAAAAAAGTGATTTTTAGATATTTGTTAGTATTGATAAAAAAAATCTTTTGACTTGTATAAAAGGCTAAAGTCTGTCAATTTTGTATACAAAAGTACATTTCTTTATACAGAAGACTCAAGTAGAAATTATTGTTCTGCGATTGGTGCAAAAGCCAAAATCTTGGTATATTTAATTCTCTGTTTCTGACTTAAGCCTTTTATACCCGGCACCATAGATATAACAACAGATTTATTAAGGAGTTACTAAGAGCGAGATGACAAACATCTCACCCTGACTGGGAATCCTGACGTGTCTCCTGAAGAGAGTAAATGTAAAAACGTAATTATACATCCCTTTATAACGCAAATTCCTAAAATGGGACCTTTCTGTGGTCAGAATTGTCACCAGGTCAGCAAATTTAGAAGTCTGGAATTGCCTTAAAAAGTTAGCATAATGGTTTTAGACTTGGAAAGTGATATTTATTTTCTCGAGGGTTTTCATAGGGAAATGACAGTAGTGTCACTGCCAGGGACAGGAGCATTGAAAAGTACAAAATAAAATAAAATAATTATTAAATGCAAGAAAGAAACAGGGCAATAAAAGAGAAGGGAAGAAAGCCATAAACCGAAACGAAATTTAGAGATTGTGTTTGTAGCAATAAATAGAAGATAAAAGTTGAAGAGAGTGAGTTGCAAGAAGAGAATAAAAGAAAATTTATGATGGCTATAAAACAGCCCACCCTGCTTGAAGCCGAAGCATGGGAAAAAGTTAAATTTGAGGGAGAATTTATAAATACCACCCTCGATGCGCATTGGTAAAAGGGGATTGAGGAGAGGCAGCACGGACGAATGGCGATGGCATGATAATTTCCATATAACCAATGGAAATTATAAGAGGCGGAGACATTAGTAAGAAAATATATGAAATAAAAAATAGTGTGAAGGCAGATATAACCAGAGAAGTGAGAGTCAGTCAGAAGTTTGTGAGAGGTAGAAGTGGTTTCAAGGCATATAGACGTACGAGGAGAATGCATTAAAAGTTAGTGAACCGATGCTGACAATGCCCAAGTGTCCCGTGTAGAATGTTTGCCATGAACGACGGAGCCGTATTCCAGACAAGAAAGTGCCCTAATTCCGTGTGATGATAAAGACGACGAATTCATCATTACGAGTGCCAGCTGCCCAGAGGGATTCCACCGTCATCTGCCGAGGTACCGACTTTGCGTTTCCTTTTTTATATTGTTATCATTCCTTCTCAGTGTGTAGCCATAATAATTATGATAGAGCGCGATGAGTATAGTTTTGAATATAAGATGTTGAGGAATTGACCGATAATTCGTACCAACAATTTTATATAATGTTTTGCATATATATATGAATTAATTTAGTAGGAATAAAGTTGAAAGTAATATGTATAGATGCAGTACGACATATTGTTATAATAAGTGAATGAATCAAATATAGGTGTCGTAAAGAATTAATTTAGTAGGAATGAAGTTGTGAATAATGTGTAAATGCCGGAGGAAATATTGAGTAATTTTGGAGTGTATTATTTAAGTGTGTTAATATTCAATAAATTGATTTGTCAATATAACCAGAGTTATTTCCATTATTTGGGAAGCACATCAATGTACTAGCCACAATCATGAACCAATAAATTACTAAATCAAAATCATAATTAATCTAATTAATTAATAATATAATAAACTCCCAATAATTAAATTAATTTAACAAAACAATCACTGCTACAAGGGTCATTTTTTACTCAGAGCCAAATACAAAAATTTCGAAAAGTTTAAAAGGGGTTAGCAAACCAGTAACTTATTGAACAAGTTAAGTTTGGGAATGAATTTAACTCCATAAGAGAATGTGAAATAAATCTTTTGGTGTATATATATAATATTTAAAATCAGCAAAATGTTAAAAAAATACTCATGCCCTGTAATATAGTTGAAAACAGCATTCGCCATAATGTAACAAACATGATATGACTGTAATGTTATTATGAAAAGCAACGACACTGTAAACAAAACTTATCTTGTATAAGATTATTAGCCATTAAGAAGATGGCATATTTCGAATTTCTGTGACGATTATAACCTTCAGCTCCCTCAAAATTTCGATTTAACTATAAAATTCATGAAATAAAACCATAAAGTTCATAAAACATCAATCCAAATGATAGGTTATTTGGCTACTTTTAACGAGTTTAATCGAAGCTGTTTTAAATGAATTTATGGTAATAATGCATTTTGATACGCAGGAGTTGATTTACCATCGTGGCATAGCAGTTATACGCCTAAATTCTCATTACACGAACTTACGGACAAAGATTAATGACCATGCTTACCTTAGCAATATAAATTATATATGGCCTCGTATTACCGAGTGCTGATCATATTTGAATATGTTATCCATTATATTTCATTTTAAACGGTTTTAGACATTATTTGGAAAATCATTAGTGTATGATATAAATCATTTAACGGTTTGTTAACGACTTTAAAATTTTGCTGCGAATATTAAAATCTGCATGTTTTGTTATATCCTTGAAACTGAATTTGACAAAAGATTTTTCGACATATTTTACTTTATGAATTATGCATGGAAATACACTGTTTTTTATCTCCAAAGAAATAGCTAAAGGATTGTTTCAATGCTAACCAATAATAGAGAATTTTAGGTGTCGTTAGTCCTAAATTTATGTCTGACAAAAGATTAAATTGATTTTTTTTTTAAACCTTTCTTTCTCAGTTTGAAAAATTTTCTTTCTTTCATGTTGATGACTGGTATTAAAGCTGGCAGATGTAGTCAATTCTATGAGCTTGATTAAATGACTCAATAAGTTACTGGATGTTCAGCGTTATGGAATTCCTTAATGGCCAATCTTTGATGCCAATCGGCCAATCTTATGATGTAGTTTTAATTCTTAAATGTATTGATTCAGTTCGTTTTATTGTAATGTTTTAAAATCCATTGTACCATACTTATTAGCAAACACGCACACATTTATTATTTATAATATATATGAAGGCTTATTTGAATAGTGGTCCAACTCCATTCTTTTTCATTTTGAGATACAGGGCCTTAAAGTCTAATGAGTGCTGAGAAATGACTGCTGAAGTCTGTTTTGTAATACCCTCTGTTGTCAGCAGAAATAAGCTGGAGGTGTACCAGTTTAAAAATAAGATAGAAATAATTTGTATGAACATGAAAGTGAGGTGAACTCCATTTTTTTTAAAAGTGGAGTTCAACCACTATTCAAATAAGGCCTTCATATTATGTAATGGCGGGAAATTTCAAAACACCCATTAAATCTCTAACTGAAGCAAATTAATGTTTCCAAGCTGTGAAAACCATAGGGGGAGGAAATCCTTAAGTTATGACTTTGTTCCATATCTGATGAGAAAAATGGCTTGAGACATTAGTAAACAAGAGAAAGAAAACTGAAATAATTGTTCTCTGCATACCATCACGGCTATGAGAATGGTAAAAAAATCAATTTAGACCAGTGATAGAGAAAAGGGAGGGACCATGAATTAATGAAAAGAAATTAAATAAAGAGCATGCATCCGAATGATGTCATACATACATAATTAATCAGGGATTGGCAATCACTGCATTTCAATAGAATGATGTTATTTAAAAAAATAAGATAGAGTTATGAGAAAGATGAATCTGTGTGTGTGTTCTGAATTTATTTCTTTTATTAGTTACAATATTTGCGTGCTCCTACTTCGCAAAAGTTCTCCAGGGAGTCTGCTTCAACCACTCCGGCTAATTTCATTTCTGAGATTCTATTTCTTCACCGTCCCTATGCGTTCTATGGAACAGTGAAAGTAAATATGATTTAGTTAAGTTTCTCTCTGTGCTAGACTGAATAGTTTGTAAGGGGACTGGGAATGAAGTTACCAGAATTTAAGATTAAGGAAAGAAACACTTTGTCAAGCACGTCAGTTCAAAAAGTTTGCACGGCTTATATTTTAAAGTGGTTTTATATTACTTTTTTTTTAATATGAAGCTGTTCAAGCCAGCTGAATTTATTGTACGTCTTTCTGAAAAAAAAACCTTCATCTTTGCCTTTATTTATTTAGTTTTTTTATAATCTAGTAATTAATAATCATTATTTAAAAAATACATCTATTACATTTATAAATTGATATTACATTGATATTACATTTATAAATAGCCCCGAGTGCTTGATTTCTGTTTGTTTTTTGTCTGCATTCCTCTTATAATTATCTAGCTCTGTTGGATTATTTACTTTTAGTTATATTTGTCCATTTTCAATATAAGGATATGAAGCAACTGCGCAATCTTTTATTGAAAAGTTTTATGTTTTCATTGCTAGGGTAGGTTTTAAGTTAACTTGTTTGGCAGTCTATGCTCGCTTTTCAATTTTTTTGTTAGTTTGATTTGTTTATATTATTTTACATTGTACTTTTTCGGTATAAAGGTTTGTTGCTTTCGCGCAATCTTTTATTGAAAAGTTCTTAAATTTTTTATTTTTTAAATTTCTAATTTTTTAATTTTTTTCCAGTAGGTTTCTGTTTATGGTTTTTTCTCCCGGGGTTCCTCATGTAGTAAGCAGGTTTTTCTAATGATTTCTTTGCTTTTCAGGTGAAAACTTAAAATATTATGCAAACGAGTATTAAGGATTATTGCATGGGACATGGCTCGTCGCGTTTCGTAACAAGGAGCCCTGCTGCACGTCTTGTTCCAGGGAGTGTGGTGGTTAATAAGTTACCTGAACAACTGTTATGTTTATGTAAAATAAATATTAAATAATATGCTAAATGTAACAAAAAAAGGTGTCTTACGTGCCCTATGGTGAATAGTACTCACGTAGGGGTTGGTTCAGGCAATAGTGATTTCTTTTGTAAGTGTAAGGGTATAATTTACATTATAGAATTTCAAGAGTGATTTATGCTATATTCGGCAAACGGGGACTGAATTTAATAAAAGGGTTAATAGCATAATAAGGGTTATAAGTCTGCAATCAGAAATTTTAAAGACCAAACTTCTTTAGATTATTAACTTTTACACTTTCAAGTACACAACTTCAAACAGACTAAATTACATATTACTGATGAGATTAATGATTTAAAGAAAAGGGTGAATTTTGAAAATTTATATATTTGTAAACTAAAAACACCATTTCCATGTGGTTTAAACAGTAAACTTAACGGGGAAGGGCCGGTGGATTTGGATACTAGCTGCATTTATAAACAATTCAGGGTTATTGAACGGTTTAATTATAAACATTCTAATTTCAGGGGTAAAAGAGGAAAGGGTAGCAATAGTTCATAAACAAAATTGAAACTTGATGATCTGCAAAAAATTTGTAATCTATATATTGATTTTAAGAACCTTAAAATAATTAAACACAATTTGTTCATACAAAAAAATTCTGGCTTAAGGTAGTTAATTAAACATCATTTATCTTCAATTAAATTTGCTTCGAGTTTTACAAAACTAATAATTTTAGATCTAATTAAATACAAGCTTAACTTGACAAATTTGGATGTTAAGAGGGGAAGGAAAGCAGGTGTAGAGTACTGTGCCATAAATTTTCTGGATAAAGATTTTGAGCATTTAAAACACTACCTACTATTGTACACAAAAATTCTAAATTACTACCAATCAAGGATTGTGGGAAAATCGCCATTGCTTTTAAATATCAAAAAACGTTAAGGGACCTAATCTGTAACTACAACTTTTATAGTCATAACTTAGACAAAATTTCTAATACTGATTGTAATTGTCATATTGAGGAGTTTAAAAACTTTGTTAATCCTGCTTTGGGACATATTAAAACTGGGGATCTTAATATTGTTAAAGATGTTAGGTTGATGGAACTTTTCAGTAAGGGCTCAAAATTTAGGGTCCGAAATAAGGTAAACTTAAAGCAAATTATAAGTTCTATCACTAAAGATTTAGATTATTTCATAGAAAAATTATCAAGGAAGTATAATTGGCCTATCGAAGGTTTCATGAAGTCGAAGGTACGTGTTTTACAGGATGTGAAGGGGAATTATGAGAAGTACTAATTTCCATAGCAACTTGAACTGTAAAATTTATTATAACATCTTTTACTCACAACTATACAGAATAAAAAACATATGTAACAACTCAAAAGATTTTTTGGAGGCATGTAGCATTTTGGAGGAAAACCTAAGTAAGAGCAATTTCCCTAAAAATTTCGGAAATTTAAAAGTTTTAAAAAAATGGCATTTAGACTCAGGTATATTTTAAAGACGTTTAGGATAGGGTTTCTGTTTTCATTTGTTTAAACTTCAATGGGGTGTGGCGCTGTGGTTTTGCTACAGTGACGTAACTACTAGGGTAAAATTGGCTGCTGTTTCACCATAACCGTCACCTACGGAATTAGGGTATGTATGCATCTTTAGCGTATCCTTAGGATTGTATGTGTATTTGCATGTATGGTGCGTTGAGCCCTTACTGTAAGTTGTCTGTGTCTATTCATTTTCTTTTGACTAAATGTTTCAATGGGGATCTAGGGGCCCTGGGATGTGTTTTGGTTATACCTGCATCCTATTCAGAAAGTTCCCCTTGAGGTAACTGTTTTGGTTAGGCTCCCTGATGAGCAATTATAAGCAGAAAAATGAGGCAATATTAGCCCAGTATGCAACTAAACAAAAGTAAAATTTTCATCAAAACCAGGTTACAACTTGCAATATTTTCCCCCATTTGTTGTCCTGTTAAATCCAAAAGGAAAATTTGTTATAAAGACTGAAACTGCCAGACAGTTCAAAGTTAAAATTCTGGGGTATTCTCCCCACAAATATGTACATACCCCGTATCCTTGATTATTACGTTTTATGAACTTCAATATTATAGCTTGCTAAAAAGTAGTAGCTTGAAATGCTCATGCAATTAAAACCAATTATACAAAATCATAATCAAACATGTAAGACAGGCAATATATTTCATTAACTTAAAAATTTTGCATTATGGAAAAACATGCGACTGGTTGCTTTAATAAGACTATGTTTTAATTAGACTATGAATGATTATTTTTCAAATCATTTTGCTAGGAAAAAGTATCACCTTAAAGAACTTATAACCTAAAAGTATGATCCTGCACCATTTACCGCGTTATTTTTTATTATGTTTTTCTATCAACACGCTGAAGGAATCCTGACGATATTTTGAACTTTTGTAGAAGCAAATAAGTCCAAAATGGATTTCAACCTTTGCATTCATACCAAAGGCTTGTAGTTGACTCTGGCTTGCTTTAAACACATATGCAAACTTTAAAATTCCCAATATATGTGTATAGATCTACAATACCTAAATGTCTCCAGTGAAATCTACCTTTGATATACTTGGAAAACAACTCAGTTGACCATAGAACCGAACCCTGTAACTTTTTGCTTTCCGGACACCGATACTTACCCTTTCAAAGTCCAGCTTTAATATTATGCATCTTGACATAACCTCTTTTTATTTTGCCCTTATTACCTACATCTAAAATTTCAGTAAGCAGTAAAAAATATACATATATGTGTTTATTGCACATACCATATTTTTCAAACCATAAGACGCACCTTTTTTACATAAAAAATTCGAATTGAAATTGGTCTGAAGGTAACATTAAAGTTAAATGGATAATTATATATATATATATATATATATATATATATATATATATATATATATATATATATATATATATATATATATATATATATATATTAATTATAGTTATTATATTTTTTTCTATTAAGTAAGAAATTGAAAATATCTTTAGATACCTAACAAAATACAAAACATTTTTTTCTAAAAATCTTCCCATAAATTTGAGGTGCACCTTATCGCCCGGCGAGTCTTATGGTCTGAAAATTACGGTATATATAAATGTTTACAAAGTGAATTGAAATTAAAGATATATATATACACTACTGGCCAAAAGTATTGCAAGTTTGAGTAATCTAACTTTTTTTCAAGAATAAGCTCCAAAAAATAATATTTTTTCATTGCAACTGATATTTTTTAATGTCAATATGTTAAATTAGTTTAAAGACAAGATATGATTAAGTAATTGTACAAAATAATTATTTAATTTTATAAAAAATAGCATACAAAAAATGTACAGTTTATCAGGCACCCATTTTGGTCCCCGGAATAAAATAAATTAAATAAACAATTTCAAGCTCTTCTGAGCAGAAAAGATAATAAATGAGTGCAATTGAACCTAAAAGCATTTAATATGTTGTTGGGCCCCCTCTGGCTTTTATCACAACAGCCACTCTTTTAGGCGTGGAATCCACAAAGTTTTGCAACACTTTTTTTGGTATTTCATGGTGCCAAATTTTAATTATTGTTTCCTGAATCTATCGTTTTGTTCTGGGATGATTTTGAGATATTTTCCTTCCAATTATACTCCTTAAATTCTCAAAAGAATTTAAATCTGGCGAGTTTCCTGGTCACGGGAGAACATTAATACCATGTTTTGTAAATTCAGCCTTAAACTAAAATAAGAAATGTTTCGATTTAGAGTTCAAGATTGAACTCTAATGAAATTTAATTTAGTTTATGTCTTTCTTGCCATTTTCGATGTATTGCAGGGTGCTAGGTCTTGCTGAAATACTCATTTCTGCCTTGGGAACATGTCATGAGCACTAGGAAGCAATCGACCCTTCAGCAGACTAACATACTGGTCAGTCTTCATAGTTCCATCTACAAAATGGAGTCATCCATTTGACTAATATGACATGCAACCCCACACCATTTGGCTTTCTGGGTGTTTTGCTGTACGAACCAGGCAGTCTGGACTCATGCAAAACCTAGTGTTGCAAAACCTTGTGGATTCCATGCCTAAAAGAATGGCTGTTCTGATCAAAGCCAGAGGTGGCCCAACAACATATTAAAGGCTTTTCGGTTCAATTGTACTCATTTATCATCTTTTCTGCTCAGAAGAACTTGAAATAGTTTATTTCATTTTATTCCGGGGAACCAAAATGGGTGCCAATTTCTGAAAACCTGTACATTTTTTGTATGTTATTTTTTATAAAATTAAATAATTATTTTTGTTCAATAACTTAATCATATCTTGTATTTAAACTAATTTAACATATGGACATTGAAAAATATTAGTTTCAATCGAAAAAATATTATATATGGGGACTTATTCTTGAAAAAAATGTTAGATTTCTCAAACTTTCAATACTCTTGGCCAGTAGTGTATGCGTGTGTGTATGTGTGTAAAAGATCAATTTTATTGTTTTAAAATCTCATCTGAAAACCTTTACAGAGAGTATAAATTTTCCACACTTGATTTTATGTTGTGAAAATAAAACAAAAAACAGATCATGTACTCGAATGCTGAAGTTTTTCTCGATACATTTAAGTATAAACTTTCTATTTTATCATATTCTGTTCATATTTTCAAATAACTTACTCGTATTTTTGGACATTAAGTGTATCTATTAAAAGAATACTCATCTGTACATTTTTGTTTTATTTATGTATTTATGGTTATATACAACCATATAAGGAATCCAAATCTTTACTCAATGAGCATTAAATATTATCTTAAGTATTAGTATATGTAATGTACAATTCTACAATCAGAATCTTTCTTATTCTGATACATTGATAAAATGTGAAATTTATTGTAAGTTTCAATCTTAGAAAATCTCTGACTCAAACACAACCTCTTATTTAATCTTTCCTTCGGAATCTATTTCTCCAATCCTTTTTTGTCTCACCGCAAGAGAGGTAAAGAAAAGATAATTCAGTAGAGCTCTACGTTAGGAGTAATCTTTCTGTTATATATAGATAGACAAAGAAGGAGATGGAATAATTTTGCTCAAGGGCACAAAGTGGAAAACCTAAGGAATAAAATTTTTGATACAAAACATTGTCAAATATATTAGCAAGTAATTCATTGTTTAAACATATTTTATGTCTGTAATAGAGTGCTTCTGATTAAAACTTCGAAAAGATTTCATAATTTTCAAAATGTACATTACTTTCAATCTGAGGTTATAAGACCATTTAATTATAATTCAGTTCTCTGAAAAAATGGTAAGTTTAAAAGAAACACAGAAGTAATTGGTGTTTAAATTTAAATGGTGTGCATCATTTTAATTTAGACATTGCTGTATTTTAAACTTGAATAATTCATTTGAAACGAGAATATTATTATAATGGAATAAAATATAGTTGTGAATAAGTATTATTTTAAAGCATAAAATAAATATATATTCCGAAACTAATTAATATGGGAAACTCCATTTGCTTATCCAAGAGAGAATAGTTTCAGTAATATAAGCACTTTATTGTACCTTTGATGAAATGAAGTAGCATAACTTATCAAATATCAAATATACCCATATAAATCATAATTATTATATCATAATACACATATCATTGCATTGTTAATTACCAGTGACAGAATTTCAGAGCATATATTTATGATGATATTTATCACGTATGCAAACGACTGAAGTGCTTATGATAGTGAATGTATAGAACATAGTCTATGATAATAGTTATAGTTCAGTTATATATATATATATATATATATATATATATATATATATAGCTTACTCAACTTGAAAATTTTGATCAAGAAATAAATAGAAAAAAGGGCATTTTTTTCGTATACAAAAATTATAATATGGAATCGAAGGTGTCCAGACGTATATTGATTCCTTATATGCACTACATATAACTCTTTTTTTCTAATTCGAATGAACTTGTCTTGAGACATCCACACAAATATTTTCACAATTTGTAAATGGACAGTAAGATATGGAAGAATAGTCTATAATAGTTATCTATCTATTTATCTATATATATCTCTATATCTATCTACCTATTTCTTTATATTTATGCATATCTATCTCAGCGTTTCTTAAACTGTGGGTCGCGAATTAGGGTCGCAAAGTGAAATTTCGGGGTCGTGAAAATTTAATTCTGATGCATGAATTTATTTCTTGTCGCCCGCCGCGAGTATCTAAGACATATTTTATTTTATTTCTTTAAATATACTGAAAGCATGTTTTTCATATTTTATTCAAACCTCGATAAAACATCTATGATTTAAAATATGTAAATGAAACTATTACGGGATAAAACTAAAAACCAGTAATAAGTTATAAATACTACTACTTTTCATATGTATATTGTTTGCCAAAGAAATAGATTATTTATCTTTATATCTTCATTTCCTGGGGTCGCGAAAAGATCTCGATGGTTAAAAGGGGACATGAATGAAAAAAGTTTAATATACGATGATCTATCTATATATCTATCGATATATATATATATACATATATATATATATATATATATATATATATATATATATATATATATATATATAAAATTAACCTAACGTCTTTTATAAGGAAAAACAGAAAAATACTATTAGCTTCGCAAATATACACACTAGTTCATCTACGCAGACAAGAGAATATTGAGATTTTCGATCATGTCCTCATTCTAAGGTACTGCATTTCGAGGCTTTATTGTCAGGAGCTTCCATCAGAGGGACTTATCTCAACCACTCCCGCTAATTCAATCTTCCCTCTCACTCCATTTACTCACTCCTCTTATGGGCTCTCTGCGACAGAGGAAGGAAAAGATGATTCAGTAAATCTCTCTTGCAGCTATATATACTTTCTACGTTTCAGTCTGAATAATTTGTAAATGGACCGCAGGAGATGGAAGAACAGTGTTCTGCCATATAAGCAGATATGCCCGGAGACGGAATGTTTTAGTGCGGCACTCCCGAAAGGATCCGGAAGTTGTTCGTTTAACTTGTTAGGCATTATATTCTCGGATTTCTCTTTAAAACGTATTTAATATGTCTACAAATACGATAGAAAAGTTTGGTTTATTGTTAGAAAGTTTGTGTTTTGAATATACACACTTAGTGATGTTTTAGCCAGTTATTTCCAAAACCTATCAAAAGTTTTTCTTTTAACTCATGATGCATTATAATTCTATGTTTGCTCTTAAAACGTTTTAGGCGTTTCTGATAATAAAGAGATTATGAAAGTGTGGTAAAGAGGGAAAATAATCCTCTGTTCCTATAAAATCTAATAATGAACATTTTGCTCTGCTTTTAACCACTCCAATGTTTGTTTTTAAGAACCAAATATAGTATTCTAAATTTACTTAGCTTTAAAAATTTGATCAAATAATAAATAAAAAAAGGTATTTTCTTTTCGTATACAGAAATCATAAAATGGAATCGAAGGTGTCAGAAGTACATAGATTCTTAATATGCACTGGATACAGTGTGTACATAAATGGATATCCCAACTTTGCAGGGCTATTGAAAGAAAACTAAACAAAGCACAAACTTTCTG
>OU015493.1:87128770-87333770 GCA_907164885.2 Dolomedes plantarius | reverse complement strand
AGTACATGATTGTTAATGGCGTTTTATCCAGAATGTTATTTTCGAAAGCTATTAGGAGTTATTCTTTTAACCTAAAATGCATCCTACTCATAAGATTGCTTTTAAAAGGTTTTATGCATTACTAAAAATACGAAAATTATGTATCCCTACTTATTATCCTACGCTTGCTTTTAAAACGTCGCATGCGTTTCTGATAATAAGAAAGCTATGAATGTGTGGTAAAGTTTAAAACTTAATTCTCTATTCCTATAAAATCTAATAATGAATATTTTTCTCAGCTTTTAACCCATCCTATGTTTGTTTTTAAGAACCAAATATAGAATTCTACACTGCTGGCCATCCAAAATGCAACACCAAGAAGGAAGCAGCCAAAAGCATGAAATTTGCATCATGCATATACCTAGATGGAATATGCAAATGATAAGACAAGTTTAGAAATTTCGGTAAAGTTCGAAAATTAAGTACTGGTCTTTATTCCTATAAAATCTTATAATAAACATTTTCATCTGCTTTTAACTTTGTATTTAAGAACTGAATATGGTATTCTGTATTTATCTTAATCGAGGAGTAAAAAATAGGAAAAAAGCATTTTTTTCTTATGCAAAAGTTATAAAAGGGAACTGAAGATAACATGCGCACACAGATTATTTATATGCGCAATAAAAAAAAGTATATTTACAAGTAAAATGATGTAAAATTAATTTTGAACTAATTAATGTTTCTTCATCAGCCCGATGAGCATCAGGTGGGATTTTCTCTATGGACAAATCACAAATGCTTCAAGGATACAATATCACCTAGTTTCTTTTTGGCCTGAAGAAGAGCTATTAATTAGTTCGAAACTTATTGACACTCTTTTATTTTTAATTATGGATATTAAGTAGCTATGTGCTCCTAATATGATTTTCCCGAAGTTTCCTTAAATTATGAAATTGAAGATATTTAATCAACGTTTAAGGAATAATGTTTAAAATGGATGAATGTTTTAAAAGGTGAGAAATTGCGGTATTTTAAAAATATTCTTGAAAGCTTAAATTTTGTTTGGAGTCTGGGGATTTTACAAGAAGTTATACTTATTTACAGTTATAATGTTGTAGAGAAATGGTCAATTAATTCAATCTTATTAATATCCTATAAAGATTCTTCTGTGAAACAAAGTGTGGATTTATTTTTGAAAATTCGAATTGTATAATTCTGAATGATTTTTCCATAATCTAGTACATCTACAGAAATTCAGTGCAGTTTAGAAAGTTGTATCATATAATTTGATTTCAAGTGATTTAGATTTTTTTTTTCCTTTTTATTAACGAGATAAAATTATTTAAACTTAAAGAGAGACAATTCTTTAAAGTGATCTAGGATATTTAATGATGACATCCCAAAAAAGTATGTAAAAATTATAACTATGATTATCAATAAATATACCCTTCCTGTGCAGCATCATAGGTTCATTATGAGGCTGGATAGTATTTGAAAAAATATTGTTTGATAGTCTATAAACAGACAAAATTAATATAATAGAACACATTGGTATTCCCCTCTGACAAATAAATTTTACTAATATTTCCTTTTTTTATGTTTTTACAAACAACTGAGTAACCCTATACTTCTTGGACAAATATATATCCTAAAAACCAATTAATTTATGAAATTTCTTCATAGATATATATTTACGCTTATATTTTCACATCTTTCGCGAAGAAGTTTTCTCAGTCCATCATATAGTCTAGAAAAGGAATTTCTTTTCGATCGATTAACACCCTTTTAAATTAAAAGCTACTACCCTGCCAAAAGTGTATGTTTTAGGTACAGTCAATTAATATGGTTTAAAGAATACATAAATAAATGCACGGGAGTTTGTAACTCTAAATAAAGATGATGATGCCTACATTACAAAAAATAACTTTATTAAACTTTTTAGGATATGGGATATTACCAATGACACAATCCGAACCCTCTGAACTTTCGGTACCTAGCGTCTTACCCTCAGTATGAGTCGGTGGAAGAAGTTCGATTTTCTGGTACCTTTTAGAAGCTAATAGACTCGACAAAGTTATCCCTATTTTAAGTAGTATCCCTATCAGTAGTTAGGGAAATCTTTTATTCAGGAATATGAAAATTTTACTGTGAGTTAAACACACTTTCTTCTTTATAAATATGACTCTTAATTTTTCTCTGGCTTGAAGATAAATTTAAATTTTTTTTTTAAATTTCAACCATTGTTTTAATCAATGTTGTCATTGCGCGCAGACTTGCGCCTGTATATTAATGAATATACATTTTTTTAAATTTTAAAATTAAGTTGTATAATATATCTTTGAAATTAATTTAACTTTAAAATCAAAATTCTTAGTTCTTCATAGAAAAATATGTTTTTAATTTTTTTTTTTTTTATATTTCAGAAATTTTTTTTGATAACTGTAATTCAAAATTTCATGGTACGAATGACATAATTGATCGTCACTTTAGTAATGCATGATTATAATGAACGTGTATAAAATTTCATGGTATTCTAGCCAACTGTTCTTGTGATATTATGTGCGCAGTTGCACAGCAATGAAAAAACAATGGTTAAAATTCCGAATAATTTAAACTTTTCTCTTCAAGCTAGAAAAAATTGAGAGCCATACTTATAAAGAAAAAAGAGTGTTTAACTTACAGTAAAATTTTCATATTTCTTAATAAATTCTTTTAGTAAATACTGATGATTGAAAATAGGTATATGTTTGTCGAGTCGCTTGGTCTTTAAAAGGTACCCGACCACTTAAAGATACGGACGCTAAAATCTTTTACATTTTGAGCTGTCAATCAAGGAGGCTCGAGTAAGTAAAGCAAAATTTGTTTTAATTTTAACAGCACTTCAAGGCGGATATAACTTTGGGATCTTTACAACATAAAAGAGGATGAATGACGGCTTATCAGAGAAACCGATTGGAAAAAACGCCCATTACGCATACTGTATCAATTGCACTGAACAATTCCCGAAAAGGGGATAATGCATTATAGATAGACTTACGGAGTGTTCACACTGAATACGAGGTGTTCACACTGAATCACATTTAATACTTATAATAATGATTAATTTCAACACTTCTCAATCAGATTGCAAGAATGATTGCATGAAAAGCTGTAACTTACGACATTCGTATAACTACATTCCAGTCTCTCATCATCAATCTGGATACATTTAATTTTTATAATAATAATTAATTTCAACACTTCTCAATTAGATTGCAAGAAAGATTGCATAAAAATCCCTAAGTTACATTCATATTACTGAATTCCAGTCTCTCATCATTAATCTGAATACATTTAATTTTATTATTAATAATTAATTTCAACATTTCTCAATTAGATTTCAAGAAAGATTGCCCGAAGAGCTTATTAAGTAGCTATGTGCTCCTAATATGATTTTCCCGAAGTTTCCTTAAATTATGAAATTGAAGATCTTTAATCAACGTTTAAGGAATAATGTTTAAAATGGATGAATGTTTTAAAAGGTGAGAAATAGCGATATTTTAAAAAAATTCTAGAAAGCTTAAATTTTTGTCTGGGTCTGGGGTTTTTACGAGAAATTTTGTTTTACCATTAATTCAACAATTTCTAAAGTTATACCTATTTACAGTTAAATTATAATGTTGTAGAGAAATGGTCAATTTATTCAATCTTATCAATATCCTATAAAGATTCTTCTGTAAAACAAAGTGCGGGGAACTTACATTCGTATTACTAAATCCTAGTGTTTCATCATTAATCTGAAAAATTTCTATCAAAGAAAATAATACCTCCTGTTATATTCCCTACAAATCTTGTAACAAATCCTTTTTATAGAGAGTTTTTGCGAGGAGTTACATTTTCTATCGACTGCAGCAATCTTTCTCCTTTCTTGATCGAAAAGATGATTTGATCAAAAAACCTTAGAACTTCATTATTTTAAAAGTCCTCGGAGACTTACCACTGTGAAATACCCTTTTTTTATTCTATGATGAACTGGAAGCAGATGAACAGAACTTTGATCTGAAGATATTGCTTATAGCTTAAAAGATAATCCTTCGGAAAATTTCTTTTGGTTCACACTCTCGTGAGTTTTGTTAAAAGTTTAAAATTTATTTCATTAGAAATATTAAACTGAAATGAGTAAAACTACCTCCAATAGAATGTGCAGTTACAAGACAGTTACTTTACGCACAATTAATATGGGCTTGTAATTTATTTTTCTAAATAAGGATAGATAATATTGTATAAAATTAGTTGTCACCAGAGGATATTTTTAAAAAATTATTTCACTAATAAAATAAAATAAAAATAAATAAAATTGCCCTAATAGAATGAAGATACACAGCATTTATTTTACACACAATTAAAATGATCACTTAATTTGTTTGTCATTTTAGAATGGATAAAATTAATATATAAAATTATTATATAAAATTAATTTTCACCAGGGGATTTTTTTTATAATTTATTTCATTAGAAATATTAAACTGAAATGAGCAAAATTGCCCCAACAGAAAGCGCAGATACAAAGCAGTTACTTTCCACACAATTTATATGATAATTTAATATGTTTCTCATTTAACGATTGATAATATTGTATGAAATTAATATTCAACAGAGGACTTTTTAAAAATTTATTTCACTAGAAATATTGAAATAAAATAAATAAAACTGCCCCAATAGAATGAACGGTTACTTTACACACAATTAATATGGTCACTTAATTTGTTTTTTATTTAAGAATATATAATGTATAAAATTTATAGTCAATAGAGGATTTTAAAAAATATTTCACTAGAAATATTAAACTGAAAGGAGTTAAACTACTCAGTAGAAAGAACAGCTGCAAGTAAATTACTTTACACACCATTAATATGGGCTTGTAATTTATTTTTCCATTTCAGAATGTATAATATTGTATAAAATTAATTGTCAACAAAGCATTTTAAAAAAATTTATTTCATGAGTAATATTAAACCAAAATGAGTAAAACTACCTGAATAGAATGAGAAGCTACAAGACAGTTACTTTACACACAAGTAATATTTTCACTTAGTTTTTTTTAAATTTAAGAATAGATAATATTGTATAAAATTAACTGTCAATAGAGGATATTAAAAAAATGTCATTAGAAATATCAAACTGAAATTAGTTACATTACCCTAGTAGAAAGAACAGCTGGAAGGCAATTACTTTACACACAATTAATATGGGCTCATAATTTGTTTTTTCATTTAAGAATATATAATATTGTATAAAATTGTTAACAAAGGATTTTTTTAAATGTATTTCACGAGAAATATTAAACGAAAATGATTAAAACTACCTCAATAGAATAAGCAGCTACATAGCAGTTACATTACACACAATTAATATTGCCCCTTAATTTGTTTTTCATTTAAGAATAGATAATATCGTGTAATATTAATTTCCATCAGAGATTTTTTTTAATAATTTCATACCAATGACATCTTATAACTGATATAACTAAAAGTAACTAAAAGTAACCGTTTTCAGTATGAGGATTTGTTGCAACTGCGCAATGTTTTATTGAAAATTAAAATTTTAAACGCTAGGGTAGGTTTTCTGTTAATTTCTTCGGCAGTCTATGCCCTCTTCATACGTTATATTTCATGTTGAATTATTTATTTTTTTTGTGATATCTTGTAACTGAGAAATTTTGCAACAATTGTTAGTCCACAATATTCCCTGGTAATAATTATCTTACATTCGCTTAGTCTAATGAAAAAAAAGTTAAGCAGCAACATATAATTGTTTAATTCCGGGATTCCCAACCTTATGTTTGCGGCCCCCTTGGGTTAGTTCAGAACGCTATGATAGTTTTTTTTATTGCTACACGAGAGCAAATTAGACCGGGACCTACGGCTTAAAGCTGATTCCGAACGGCTACAAACATCCATGCCAATAGTGGGACTCGAAGCCACAGACTGTAGTACCGAATGCCAGAACCCTATTCAGCCCCAACAGCCATCATCCGGCCACGGCACCCTTGGAAATGAGATTAGAAACTTGGAGCACTCTTATTTGGATTCTAGTATTATCATTTTTTTAAATATTAAATTAATATGCAGTATATTTCAGGAACATGTTAAATTTAAGCGTAAATAAATACTTACTCCGCTGCCGATTTCATTAATTTATTACGAGATATAAGTAACAAACACTAGAACAAGATATATGAATATAGTTTCGAAAATAGCCATGGGATAGTATTACAATAGAGGACTACAATGTAAATCACTGAAGAGTTTGTTTTGGACTTGCGATTGATACTTAGAGAACAAAGTTTGTTGTCAAGCCTAACAGTTGCGGGCGTAGGGGTAGCTAATTCATCCTCAGGAACGGGTGCACGGATCGGTGTCATAATCTATGGTGAATGGGGGTAATTAATTCAACTTAATATTTATTTTAAGTGAGCTCCACTAATATTTTTTTGTTTATAGAAAAAAAATATCACGGTACCCCAGGGCGATCTAACCGCACACTCAAGTGCCGGGAGCACGGTTGGGAATCACTAGTTTACTTTGCAGCTATTTAAATTGCATAATTTATTTGACTTCCTTTTTTATTATTAATTAGATTTCAATATTTTCTTACTTAAAAAATGAAAATTTAGAAATTTCTTTTAAGAACTTAAATGCAAACATTTCGTTAAATGCCTATGACGTATGTTTGAAAAACGCTTGATACTCTCAATTTCTAACATCCTCTTAGAGAAAATATTAATTTACCCTAGTTATGAAGGTGTATCAAAGAAAATTAAACCAATCACCTAAACTCTACTCCAGTGTAGAGTTTATAGACGTAACCTTTGACTACCCAAATTCCTGTTTATGCTTCATTAAGTGATCCATGGAAAAATTTGCTTCATTTATCAGGAGTTACAATTTGCTTTCCAGTTTTGTTTTACGAACTTCAGAAAAAAATTACTTTTCTCTCACATTTTTCTCGAAAATTATGGGTCGTAGAACTACAGTTCTTTGAGCATTTTTTATGTACTCCAAGCGAGGAATCTGGCTGTGCAGAGTGTGGGCGGTCTTTATGAAACACCCTGTTTATATATATATATATATATATATATATATATATATATATATATATATATATACAGTGGTACCTCGACTTACGAGTTTTTCGAGATACGATAATTCTCTCGGTAGATTTTTTGCTTCGAGTTACGGGCAAAAATTCGGGTTACGAGAAAGCTTCAGATATCCCACCGCTAGTTTGAGCAGCGAGCGCCATGTTACGCGCTCATCAAATGAGAACACAAGAAGCATATAATATTTACAACCTTTATGTACAATAATTATACAATTGTATGCATATTATTCTGCGACTACTATCCAATCTTAAACCGAAATTTTAACACTGAACAATTACCACCCAGGGCAGTTTGCTCTGCACAAACTTCAGTCGCCCTCAGAAACCGAACACCGTCCAACCTCTCTCGCAGAGAGATAGCTTCAATTCCCTCTCCCAGACTGGAACTCCCCATGGGGTCTAAGGGATGGGATGACCTTGGTCTTAGGATCGCAAGCTCTCCCCCTTCTACGGATTATTGGAAAACGTTCTTCGAATTCTCAGAAAGAAGAATCTTGACATTACAGCCTCAGTGAACGATGCAACAATCGCCCAGCTTCCGTATCTCACTCGTTCACTTTAAGAGCGTAGCTGGTAATAAAAGCGAAAGTGAGGAAAGCGGGGCGAAAAGGTCAAAAATCAACGAATAAGATTTAATTTTTCAGTTCATCCTTTCTTTTCCATCAGCATCTTCAAGTCTGATCTCCAAGATAAATGTTGTACATTACACTTAATATAACAAATTTATTGCAGTACATTCTATTGCATTGCGTTTTTATACAATGTTTGTCGTTTATAAGCGCATTTTTCTTATATAAAAACATGTAACAAAAAATTGCTGTGTTTTGGGGGAGCCCGGAACGAATTAATGGCATTTCCACGGGGAAAATTGATTAGAGAGATACGAGTATTTCGAGTTACGAGCTCCGTCATGGAACGAATTAAACTCGTAAGTCGAGGTACCACTGTATATATATATATATATATATATATATATATATATATATATATATATATATATATATATATATATATATATATATATATACCATACTGTGTACAGTTTAAGAAAATACGTTAATACTTTCCATATGTAACATTACCTTCAAATTTATGAATTCCGAATTAAATTTTGACTTTAAGTGAAACTGATATATTGTTACTATTATAAGAAGCGCTGCTTTATAGAATATTTCTTAGGGATTCAAATTCGAAGAATACAGTCCTTTTCTGGCTTTCGACTATAGAAAATGATTTTACTTCTCTCACACCGAAAGAAATGGCATTTATGGGAATTTGAAACTTCGAGTCTGATAAGGGTTGCGAAAAAATGAAAGGCGATATGCTCAGAAACAGAATATTGTAACTAACATCCTCTTAGAGAAAATATTAATTTACCCTAGTTATGAAGGTGTATCAAGGAAAATTAAACCAATCACCTAAACTCTACTCCAGTGTAGAGTTTATAGACGTAACCTTTGACTACCCAAATTCCTGTTTATGCTTCATTAAGTGATCCATGGAAAAATTTGCTTCATTTATCAGGAGTTACAATTTGCTTTCCAGTTTTGTTTTACGAACTTCAGAAAAAAATTACTTTTCTCTCACATTTTTCTCGAAAATTATGGGTCGTAGAACTACAGTTCTTTGAGCATTTTTTATGTACTCCAAGCGAGGAATCTGGCTGTGCAGAGTGTGGGCGGTCTTTATGAAACACCCTGTTTATATATATATATATATATATATATATATATATATATATATATATATATATATATATATATATATATATATATATATATACAGTGGTACCTCGACTTACGAGTTTTTCGAGATACGATAATTCTCTCGGTAGATTTTTTGCTTCGAGTTACGGGCAAAAATTCGGGTTACGAGAAAGCTTCAGATATCCCACCGCTAGTTTGAGCAGCGAGCGCCATGTTACGCGCTCATCAAATGAGAACACAAGAAGCATATAATATTTACAACCTTTATGTACAATAATTATACAATTGTATGCATATTATTCTGCGACTACTATCCAATCTTAAACCGAAATTTTAACACTGAACAATTACCACCCAGGGCAGTTTGCTCTGCACAAACTTCAGTCGCCCTCAGAAACCGAACACCGTCCAACCTCTCTCGCAGAGAGATAGCTTCAATTCCCTCTCCCAGACTGGAACTCCCCATGGGGTCTAAGGGATGGGATGACCTTGGTCTTAGGATCGCAAGCTCTCCCCCTTCTACGGATTATTGGAAAACGTTCTTCGAATTCTCAGAAAGAAGAATCTTGACATTACAGCCTCAGTGAACGATGCAACAATCGCCCAGCTTCCGTATCTCACTCGTTCACTTTAAGAGCGTAGCTGGTAATAAAAGCGAAAGTGAGGAAAGCGGGGCGAAAAGGTCAAAAATCAACGAATAAGATTTAATTTTTCAGTTCATCCTTTCTTTTCCATCAGCATCTTCAAGTCTGATCTCCAAGATAAATGTTGTACATTACACTTAATATAACAAATTTATTGCAGTACATTCTATTGCATTGCGTTTTTATACAATGTTTGTCGTTTATAAGCGCATTTTTCTTATATAAAAACATGTAACAAAAAATTGCTGTGTTTTGGGGGAGCCCGGAACGAATTAATGGCATTTCCACGGGGAAAATTGATTACAGAGATACGAGTATTTCGAGTTACGAGCTCCGTCATGGAACGAATTAAACTCGTAAGTCGAGGTACCACTGTATATATATATATATATATATATATATATATATATATATATATATATATATATATATATATATATATATATATATACCATACTGTGTACAGTTTAAGAAAATACGTTAATACTTTCCATATGTAACATTACCTTCAAATTTATGAATTCCGAATTAAATTTTGACTTTAAGTGAAACTGATATATTGTTACTATTATAAGAAGCGCTGCTTTATAGAATATTTCTTAGGGATTCAAATTCGAAGAATACAGTCCTTTTCTGGCTTTCGACTATAGAAAATGATTTTACTTCTCTCACACCGAAAGAAATGGCATTTATGGGAATTTGAAACTTCGAGTCTGATAAGGGTTGCGAAAAAATGAAAGGCGATATGCTCAGAAACAGAATATTGTAACTAACATCCTCTTAGAGAAAATATTAATTTACCCTAGTTATGAAGGTGTATCAAGGAAAATTAAACCAATCACCTAAACTCTACTCCAGTGTAGAGTTTATAGACGTAACCTTTGACTACCCAAATTCCTGTTTATGCTTCATTAAGTGATCCATGGAAAAATTTGCTTCATTTATCAGGAGTTACAATTTGCTTTCCAGTTTTGTTTTACGAACTTCAGAAAAAAATTACTTTTCTCTCACATTTTTCTCGAAAATTATGGGTCGTAGAACTACAGTTCTTTGAGCATTTTTTATGTACTCCAAGCGAGGAATCTGGCTGTGCAGAGTGTGGGCGGTCTTTATGAAACACCCTGTTTATATATATATATATATATATATATATATATATATATATATATATATATATATATATATATATATACAGTGGTACCTCGACTTACGAGTTTTTCGAGATACGATAATTCTCTCGGTAGATTTTTTGCTTCGAGTTACGGGCAAAAATTCGGGTTACGAGAAAGCGTCAGATATCCCACCGCTAGTTTGAGCAGCGAACGCCATGTTACGCGCTCATCAAATGAGAACACAAGAAGCATATAATATTTACAACCTTTATGTACAATAATTATACAATTGTATGCATATTATTCTGCGACTACTATCCAATCTTAAACCGAAATTTTAACACTGAACAATTACCACCCAGGGCAGTTTGCTCTGCACAAACTTCAGTCGCCCTCAGAAACCGAACACCGTCCAACCTCTCTCGCAGAGAGATAGCTTCAATTCCCTCTCCCAGACTGGAACTCCCCATGGGGTCTAAGGGATGGGATGACCTTGGTCTTAGGATCGCAAGCTCTCCCCCTTCTACGGATTATTGGAAAACGTTCTTCGAATTCTCAGAAAGAAGAATCTTGACATTACAGCCTCAGTGAACGATGCAACAATCGCCCAGCTTCCGTATCTCACTCGTTCACTTTAAGAGCGTAGCTGGTAATAAAAGCGAAAGTGAGGAAAGCGGGGCGAAAAGGTCAAAAATCAACGAATAAGATTTAATTTTTCAGTTCATCCTTTCTTTTCCATCAGCATCTTCAAGTCTGATCTCCAAGATAAATGTTGTACATTACACTTAATATAACAAATTTATTGCAGTACATTCTATTGCATTGCGTTTTTATACAATGTTTGTCGTTTATAAGCGCATTTTTCTTATATAAAAACATGTAACAAAAAATTGCTGTGTTTTGGGGGAGCCCGGAACGAATTAATGGCATTTCCACGGGGAAAATTGATTAGAGAGATACGAGTATTTCGAGTTACGAGCTCCGTCATGGAACGAATTAAACTCGTAAGTCGAGGTACCACTGTATATATATATATATATATATATATATATACCATACTGTGTACAGTTTAAGAAAATACGTTAATACTTTCCATATGTAACATTACCTTCAAATTTATGAATTCCGAATTAAATTTTGACTTTAAGTGAAACTGATATATTGTTACTATTATAAGAAGCGCTGCTTTATAGAATATTTCTTAGGGATTCAAATTCGAAGAATACAGTCCTTTTCTGGCTTTCGACTATAGAAAATGATTTTACTTCTCTCACACCGAAAGAAATGGCATTTATGGGAATTTGAAACTTCGAGTCTGATAAGGGTTGCGAAAAAATGAAAGGCGATATGCTCAGAAACAGAATATTGTAAAATCAGTGAAAGTGTTTTCTTCCAGAAAAATTTTATCATACATAACTAGAAGTCATTTTGCAACATAACTTTATTGTTACTAAATCCGAACTGGAAGTATCACGTTATTTAACTAGAAGTATCGTCAGTTATCTTTTATAGTTCCTGCAAATGTTTCTTGATGAACCATCCTGCTTCAAATATTAAAAATAAAACTTTAGACAAGTATTTTTAATGTTAATAGCAGGGTGTTAATTCAATTTTCCAACTGTAAATTCCATTTTAATCACTATACTACTCAAGAGAAAAATTTCTGTAATTTCTGAGAATTGCAACTTTGGAAATTAAAATCAGAGATGTTCGGTGAAAGTAATTAACCTTTGATCTTTAAACATTAGCTACATTTTCAGGGTTCTTTTCCAATGGACATAAATTATTTGGCTGACAAAGCTGAACTATATCTTACATTATTGGAACAGAAATTATTTAAATGATACTAAATATTAATGAAGCAATAATCAAGTTACATATAAATGCAGAAGGCTCCTCTTAATAGTGCATATCAGTATTTTTAGTCATATATATTGCATTGATGAGTATATAAATGATACTAAATATTAGCTATTTTTTAAATGAAATTGAAAGAGAGTTATTATATTAACCCTAAGTGCTATTGTTATCATATTATTCGAACAGAAAAAGGTATGGAAAGAGGAGGTTTTTGATTAAGCTCTCTAGACGTGATTTTTGTAGTGTAAAACTTCATGATTTGAAATTAGGTTTTAAGTACTGATCCCAATAATAGCGCTCCACCAATCAATTGGCTTCGTGTATTTAAATACGACTGTAGGGGCGCAGTGGCTCAGTTGGAAAGGGAGGCGGGCTAGTAACCCGAAAGTCACTGGTTCGATGCTCGTTGCTGACAAAATTCACTGCCGTGTGCACCAATGGCGGCTGGTGCACGTAAAATCTGTCGTGACAGGAATGTCTTCTAAGTTCTCAAAATTACTTCTGGAGGTGCGGGGTCAAGTGTTCTGGTCTCGTCACTTAATTCATTTCCTCGTTCAAAATTACGGGGCTGGTCGTTTGGCCAAGTCCGACTCCGACCGTTGTGGTGCCAGTCAGAACAGGAGCCGCACCTTCATCACCCATTGCCTTCGGGAATTGATCTGATGTTGTTGTCGGTCAAATGGCTAAGCAACAACAACAAATACGACTGCAGCACTTTGAAACAAACCAGTCAGCCAACCAACCAATCAACATCTCTCTGTATGCAGATATTCCTTGTGAACATAGGCCCTCGAGATTGTCATCTCAATAACTCAGAGCCTTTTAACCACATGACTGACTGCTGTGAGAATTGTACTGATAATAACTTGTAAACAGGGAATGCATTTTTTAAACAAGTGGACCATTCGTATTTGATCCATTGCAGCCAAAAATGCTGTTCGGAGAAAAACGGATGTTTCATTCACTCCCACCAGAACAAAAAATCAGTCATGTTAAATAGTAGCAACTATGCGATAAAAATATTCAGGCAAGAATAAAGTAAGACTGCATTCATAGAGTCATTCTAAGGTCCAGGAGCAAGGAGTCCCAATGAATGCGCATTGGTCATGGTGAATTGAAAGGCAGAATATGGTTGTATTTTTATCTGAGAAACCAGAAGCATAGTCTTTATTTTCCTTAAAGTTCCTAATTTTTTAAAATTTTGTTTTCAATATGGTAGGTACTTTACCTCGAAAACATTGATCTACCCATTCAGCGAATTTATCGGCTACTTTATAATGGGAACCTATTACAGGTGAACCAACACTACTACTACTTCAGAGAACATCACAGGCAACTTGTCTTGAAATATGTGACAGTGAATGTATAGCTTAATTAAATAACTAATAATGATTTTGAATTAAATGATTATAGTTTGAATGATTTATGATTAATGATGGATCAAGATGTGGTTAGTACATCGCATGTATTTAATTTTAATTGCGTTCTGATCCTAATAGCCAAGAACTACTCTGGTTTAAAATGGCAAACTGATTTATTGAAATTGACACACAATATAAATGATACAATAACTCTTATTACACATTCTATGCTCACCAAATGTTATCAATACTTATTACAACTTGATTCATGAACCTTAATTACTCATTATCATCAATCCATATGTAGTTCAAAATATATTCTTACTCAATAACTAATATTTGATCATATTCAATTCATCACATTATATTAACTAAATCGTTTTTACGAATTATCATTTATTATCCGCTAACTTCCATTATCAGATTACTTCCTTACCGCGCTCTATATTATTTAGTTATTGATGGTTACGCAGCGAGAAGCAATGACGGAAAATATGAAGAGGATACAAAAAGGACGGTACCTTTACAGATGATTGTTGGATCATCTTTATGGGCATCTGGCACTTAGCTCTGACGAACTTCGTTGCACTCTCACAGCACTGGAACTGGGACACATTTATCGGTGGGTAAAGGTCTCCGTCGATCATTGTAGGCACTCGGTACTGGAAACAGGGGCACACTCTTCCTCGGGATCTTTTGACATTGGTCACGGCTTACACAACTATCATCGGGCGTGCTTCGTACATACTCGCTAGGTTGATACCACTTCTGTCTCTAACTCCTAACTACTCTCTTTTTTGCGTCTTCTCTCTTTTTTCGTATTATTACGGCTTATTAATTCTGGCCACGCCTCTTCCAATTCCATTGGCCATATTATTCCCATGTCATCGCAATTCGTCCGTGGCTACCTAATCTTAATCCCCTTTTCACCAATGTGCATAGAGGGCGGGATTTATAAAAATTTTCCCCTTCCTTAACATTTCCCATGATCAGATCAACACCGAGCATGGTGGTCCGTTTTATAACCATCATAAATTTATGTCTTCCCCTTCTCTTTTCTTCTTTCGTTGCAACTCATTCTGCAGAACCTTTATCTTGTACTTTTATTTTTTCCTTCGAGCACAATCTTCTATCTGTAGTAGTTTCGGGTTTTCTCCCCTTCCCTTTTTATTGCCAGTCCTTGTTGCTTCCGTGCCCTGTTTCTTTCTTATATTTTGCAATTGTTTTTATTTCGTCCCGTAATTTTCAGCTCTCCTGCCCTTGGCCTTGACGCTGTTGTCATATCCCTATGACAAAATAGTTAGCCCAGAATAGTGCGCCAACAAATGTCTTCCGAAAATCATAGTAAAAGAAAATGGAAAACAACACAATAACTTTTCCAATACAACAACGCAACATCCTATCCTGCAAAATGGAGTATAGGATTTTTACTACGAAACGAGAAAATATCTCAGTCTTTGAGCCTATTGTAATCTTGCTTACATTTGTCACAGTACTATTTTTTGTTCCCATAGGTTTAGGAAATTATTCCAGAAAGAAGAGTTTAGTCCAATGAAAATAATACATCTTTGGAGGCAGTTAACAAAATCTCAAATAGAAGGTGGATGAGAGAATTAATTCATGGTCAGAAACATTCAAAATGTATGAATGCCAAAAGAGAATTCTTTGATGATAGCACTTTATAAACATTTGACAAAAATATCTGCTTATATGTTTGAAAAGTTATGGAATTAAACTCTTAGACCTTTTCAGGCAATTTTATTCTGAAAATGAGGGGAACTTACTCTCTTCCTTTTGTATTAGAAAATATTTAATGATATTAAAGTTTTGGGTTTAAGTGATACAAAAAAGTTAAAAAGAAGATGTCTGTGATTTCCAGTGTCTTTTATATTACATTCTGCTTGAAGCTAAATGGTATCTGATCAAAAAACATTTAAACTGATTGTTCAGAATTGCTTCACCTTTCTGTAAAATGATGGCAACATATGTCAAATTTGTTTTCTTTATGTTTAAAAATTATATTTATTATGTATTAGAATTAATAGCTTAAAGATTAATGTTTAAATTAGTAAATTACTTTCTTAACCCTTTCGCGGCGAACGTCACGTATACGTGACAGCAGCTATCCGCGTTTCTGGCCGATCGTCACCTATACGTGACAGCAGCTATCCGCGTTTCTGGCCGATCGTCACCTATACGTGTCAGTAGTTCGGAACGTTTTATTAGTTAATTTTTGGGGCACAAGATGGCACCGCATGTCTATGAAATTTGGAGTACACGTAGTTGGGACCTTCTATTCGAAAACAAGACTAGTATGAATCACATGCGGTCTATCGTTTTATGTAAACAAACGGAGGAATGGATGTATTGCGTTTGGCTTTCAGCGGGTAGGGCATTTTAACTTTGCACGTGGTCTTTGTTTACGAGATATCTTTGTTTATTTTTCTTTTGCGGTGGGATTGTAGCATTGGGTATATGGGTTTTGAGTCAGAATCAGATTCTGTTTCTTTCCTCCAGTGAGATTTCTTTCCTTTGATGATTTAATATGGAGAAAAGGAGAAAATATTTAACAGAAGACGAAATTTCTGAATTGATAAGAAATGTGTCTGAAAATGAAAGTAGTGACAGTGATACAAAAATCTCGTCGGGTGAATCTGTTTATTTGGAACACGGAGATCAGAGTGATTATGAAGATATATCAGACATTTCTATTCTGAGTATATCGCGGGACGGTACTTCTTTGTGGTCTTCTCCCGTAAGGGATTTAACTCTACTAACATTCACAGCGGCATGCGGAATAAAAGTCGATGATGCTGTATCAAATGAATTGTATTATTTCAGATGTTTTTTTGATGAAACTGTAATGGATTTAATAACTAAATTAATGCGTATTATATTATACTAACCAAATTAATGCGTATGAGAGGTTCATAAATCCGGAAAATGAACAGAGTTTATCCTCGAAGTATTTTTGCCTGTAACTAAAGAAGAAATGTTTGTTTAATTTGCTTTGACAATTTTAATGGGTATCGTGAAAAAACCAAAAATTAAGATGTACTACTCAACGAATCCAATGATTGCAAAACCTTTTTTCAGTAAGGTTATGAGTCGGGCCCAACGCATCGAAATTCTTCGATACTTGCATTTCACTTCTACTAATGCCAAAAAGATTGAAAAAAATTAAACCTTTTTTAGATTTAATCATTCAAAACTTTCAGAGTTCTTGATATATTATTGACATATTCTGGATATATTCCTGATAGGAATATATCAGTTGATGAAAGTATCTTACTGTGGAAAGGGAGAGTAGGATTTCGACATTATGTCCCAGCGAAAAATATTTTAAACTGTATAACAAAAATTTTTTAGTGGAAAAATAATAAAAGAATGTGTAAGTAACCCATATATAGCTTAAATAAATAGATTTGTTTGTAAATGTTACTATTTCGGAATTTTTCTTAACTTTAGGCTTAGCTCTTAAAAGTCCGCCGGCCTGGAGGGTACGCTCACGAGAAAAACTTCCGGCCTCAGAGGAAAGCGCGTGATCGGAACTGCCGTCGCGAAAGGGTTAAGTTTTAAGAATTTTTGGAATAATTTGCTTAAACATCTATTGCTTTAAACTTAATGGAATTTTTCTTATTTTTATCTCTTCATTGTGAAAAGATTGATGCATTTTGGGTAATTTTCTTCGATTTGTTTGTTAGTTGTTCTACCAGTCAATATGGGGATTCTCTTAAAAACGCTTTTGCTATTCTATGTTATCCTATTCATTCATTTTTTGAGATATTCCAATTATTTTTATAAATTGGAACATCCAGGTTTTTTATAAAAACCCATTATGGCATTTTATTAAAACGCATTTATGGCAAAAACCTAATGGATTTCCTTAAACTATTCAACCACACCATATTTGGAAAGTGAATTCTAAGCTTATTGCTGAAAATTTATTCCCATTGCACCGCAGTTGCATTATTTATAAATTCCATTAACAAAATAAATCTTATATAACTAATTGGAAAGTTTTGTGCATTGTTCTTTTTATTTTTATGCATTCTTAAATATTCTTAATGATCGTACACTGAGCGATAAATAAAGTTTACTTAAAAATTTTAAATAGATTCTGAAGTATGGGAGAAATTGCTAACAGACACTTGTGTGGAATATAGGAATATGCAGTTCCCCCTCCATCAATAAAATAAGTTACTTTGTAAGCAGATAAATCCTTAAAATATTTCAAACAGTATCTAACAACAATAAATAGAAAATTGAAATTATCTATTTATATAAGTTCTGGAAGTTTAATTTTAAAGGAAAGACGGCCATGATTTCAGCGTTACTGAAATGCTGAGAGATTTATGCGCGGTTTCCCTGAGAATCAATATATTTAGTTTTTTAAAGAAATACTTTAGTAACTTGGCTTTCCCTTCTAACCAATTAAAATATTCAAATAACTTATGAAGTATTTATTTAAAGTACTGCAGGCACTGAGTAACTTAAAACTCTGATGCTCAATGTAGTTGTTAAAAGTAGTTACAAATTGTTCTTTTGAAACTTTTACTTGGGAAGCTTTGAAATTTCTATGAAGAGATGAAATGCTATCGTTTCGATAGAGTAAAATTTAGTTGGGAAGGACTTTTTAAAATTATGTGGAGTAAACGTTCATATTTTATGAATTAACTTTCCATTTTCATCGTATAACTGCACCAGAATTATGCAACGGCAATCAATCATTCTCGACGTCATAAGTATTTGATAAATGAGTTTTAAATCAAAGTTTCTTTGATACTTTACTTCTATAAATATATTTGAAATTAACTAAATACAGTTCATGTTTAATTACATTGGAAAAGATAGTTAGTACGCTCAATAATATTCAATATACTTTCGAAGCTGAATTAAATTAATTAAACACACTGAAATTACTTATATACGTTTTAGATTCTACAAATTACAGAGTTTATTTTTTATGTTTATCAAGTGGACGCAATGAAGGAAAATTTGTAGTAACAATGGTCCGAAAAAAAATTAGCATATTAATTAACTGTATGTTTAAGGGTTGGAAAATTATAAAAATGATCTTGATCATTGCTTCAGTATTTTACTGAAGCATTAATCAAGTTACATATAAATGCAGAAGGTTCCACTAATTAGTACATCTCAGAATTTTTATTCGCATATCTTGCATTAATGAGTATTTAAATGATACTATATAGTAGGTATTTTTTAAATGAAATTTAAAGATAGAATTTTTATATTATAACCGTAAGGGCCTATTATTATCATCGACAGATTTGCATTTGTTCCTTCTTAAAAATTTTCCAATATTTCCATTAACACTAGACAGACGGCTGTCGTCATTTTGACGGTTTCGGACATATTCTTGAGCGCTATGTCTGTATTTCTGCCCCCAGGTTTCTCAAATTTTATGACCTTTTCTAATTTTACGCGAAATATGCACACACATTTACAAAATTATATTCGATAGTAAAGAGAGTGTTACTTACTTTTCGTCTCTTCCCCCTTTCGCAAATAAATGAAATATTGGTATATTGGTATATTGGTATTGAAAAATAAGGACTGCCCAAAACCATGAATATATTTTTACGGATAAACCATATCAGGTTGTCAGTTCCGCATACCTGCATAAAAATATATCTAAATATATACTAATTTATTATATATTGGCATAAAATAGTTCAAAATTTAAATTGTTTAACCATTTAAAAAAGTTAAATATTTTAAATTCTTGATTTTATTTTTAACCGTCAAAATGACGGCTTTAAGTCTTTTTAGTAAGAAAAACATTCCCGTCTTTCTAATGTTAAAACAAGTAATAGAACAATAACTCTGGAATGTTTAACAGAGAAAGAAACAACAACTATAGCAATAACACCTTGGTGTGTATTTTAAATCCCAAACTGAATGTTTTTAAAGTTTGTATACTTTTGTTGATATAATATTGTTTGTTTAATATGCAGTTTTAATTATATTTTTATTAATTATATAATATTGTATTATGTGTTTTACCAGATTATAATAAAGGCTCGCCACTCCCACCGTACAGTGGTTACCGTCGCAAGTTTTCCTTCAAGTGGGGTTGAGACCGAATGGATGTGCCTGTGCTGTCCCTTCATCAAGAGCATTTTTGGTCTAACTGCATGGTGCATCCACAATAAAGTAACCGACAAAATCGTATAGAGTCGATGACAAAATTTCCTCAGGGTTCAAGAACCTGGCACGTTCATATTTAAACAAAAAGGGATTTCATTATTAATTTTTAGTTCATACACATTTTTTTACGATCACAATACAAAATTCTTTCTTCAGTAATGTCCAGATGAAAAATCTTCCATCCAATTTCAACCGGGTAATTGGCTTGAGATGAAACCAGGGTATGAAAAACTAGGTGATGACATACAGGCAGAAGTGCAATCCTTTAAAAGCTAGTGACATAGCCAGAAATACTGGCTTCACAAAGCAATAAAAACAACTTAAGAACGCAAATCTTTAGTATAGAAATTCGTGGCTGAAAGAATACCAGTTTTTAAAGGTAGTGGTTGATAGCTCCAGACACATGGCACTGAGCAAGTTCGAAAAAATTTAGCAACCGATGTTAGTATTCTACTGCATGTAGCTTTAACTACTGTGGAAAGTCATTTAGAAAGATTTAGCGACTGTTTATGACCAAAACATCTTTTTAGCAAACCATTTTTTTTCTTGAAATAGGTATGTCAACTAGAGAGAAAATTTAGATTTCTGTTAAAATGTCGAAAATGAACTAATATAACAAACCAACATACTTTATAAATATCATATTTTTGAAGCTATTAATTTAATAGGACCGCGAATAAATAAAATATAAAATCCATGAACTAGGTAATAAAGATTAGAATCTTAAATGCTTAATAGATTCATTATAAAATAATCAAAATTTCTGTTTGAATTCCTGTTACCCTTAATGTTCTGATACCCAAAATGGTTTAATTATTTAACAGTTGAGATGCTAATTGATACCGTGCAAGCAATAGAGGAAGTCATGCAATATGAATGTTGCCAATATCACCCAAGAAAACCTTTTAACGATGGGTGTTTTCTAAAGCAAGAAACTTGAAAAAGAGAGAAAACAAGAGTACACTGAAAGCAAAAGGAAAGGAAAGAGCAGCAGAAAAAAAAATGCTTATAGAAATAATGAAAGAACTATAATACGCCATTCTATGCAAAAAGAATGTATGGAAAAGAACTATGGTCATAAATCAAAGTATATGAGTCACGAGTTACAGCAATTATCAGAGATACAGGAATAGGTGTCAGGCGATTTTTTATTGAGATGCTAAAGATGAGCTTTGGATCTTGAAAATTCAAGTAGAGACTTAAGTATTTTGAAGGTGAATCTACTAAAGTTTAATCAGCCCTACGAGTATTTATACCCTTTACATAATTTCACACGCACTACACGTTTCATAATATTTTCAAGTATTCTGGTCAAAAATACAAGTACGTTTAAATACGTTGCTGTAGACAACACTTAACACAGGGAGAAAAATTATTAAAATTATAAAAATTATAAAAATTATTTTATTTCTTAATAAAATTTTTCACCGATCAGCGGTATTTTCTGCAAAAAATTGAACTCTTTTAGTGATATTGATTTCAATATGGACTTCTCAATAAAGAGAAATTCTTTTAGAAACTTTTTCGCAGTTACCAACGAATAAAAACGTGTAAATCATCGAAATTTATTTGATTTCCGCTTTTCTGACAAACTGAAATTGAAAACACATAGTTGCACATTCTTTAAAACGTTTCCTAGACAATGAAAAAAAAGTTAGTTTCATTGCAACCAGCTCGAACTTCAGCCACTCAGACGAATAAATTTTTCCCTCAGCTAATATATATTCTTTTTTGAGATTTTAGTGTTCCGAGTTACGGGCTTGTTTGATATTGGCACATTATTTGAAGCTTAATCGTTTAACAACTAATGAAGATGTTTTAACATTTAACTTAAGTTTTAGGTGTGCAAATTCAGCTATATATGTAGTAGTTGGTAAAAATGCAATTGATCCTGTAAACACAATAGTTTTTGTATATTTAAAGATTTATTTTGCCCAAAAAAAACTTCTAAAAACGCAACTATTTTCAACTGCATACAGTCATATTAATGCATCCCAATCCATGGTATTTTCAGTGTTAGAGAGATATATAATTATTTTTTCTCCCTAATACACTATTCAAATATATAGCCTTATTCTTTATAACATAACGAAGAAAAATAACATTACACTCTCTCCACAGACATTACTCTTTTAAAAAATATATTTGTTTGGAACGAACGGAAAAGAAAAGAAATAATTTATGAAGAAAACTTGCGCTATTTATTATAATTATAGTAAGAGATCCATGTTAAGGTTTTCTGCTTCCCATAATGATTTTCGAAGGAAAAAATATCATCGATCATCATGCAAGACATATGTAATAAAGACTCCATATAATAAACATCTTTTAATGGAAATCTTCTATTCTATATTTTTTCTTCTTTCAGCATCATTTAGTTCCCATTTTCTGAAGAACCACATCAAGATGAAGAATATTTTTCAATTAATAAAATTTTTACTTTTGTAACACGATATGTTTGTTAAAAGAAACAAGTTTTTAAGTTCACCAATCGGTTTTGTGTGCGTTTGTATGTGCATCGGAGGGGAACTCAAAATAATTTTTTTTCAAATCAATTCAGAATTAAATAAAAAATAAATCTCCACAACAGACCTCTACAGAAAAAAGTATGGGAATTTTTTTACAGCTTCAGAATGCATGTGGTATTAGTGGATTTACCACTTTTTGAATTTCGAAAACTTGTCTTAATTACTGCAAGTTTTGATATGAACCATGTAATTTAGCTTAAATCTATTTCTCTTTTTTTCTCATGGATTTTTATTAAATATGCATATATATATATATATATATATATATATATATATATATATATATATATATATATATATATATATATATAAATGTTTGTGTGTGTGTGTGTGATTTGTTAATTTTAGCTTGCGTGCAATGTTTGGGATTTCACGCATTAGGATTTGGTAGTTGTATTTTTTGCCCTCTTGTGAAATAAACCTATTAAATAGCTAAGATTTCATTACGTTTAAGGAAATAGTTCAATATAGTTTTTCCATTATTTCTCATTTTATTAGTTTATCTTGCCACAATATAAGTTAATATCTATTTAACGTTTTTTCCTCGCAACGAAATTTTCTGCATGACGAATTTTCAATATGCGGAAAGGAAAATATGGGTCTTCAGAATTTAAAATAAAAGACCCATGAAATATCGAGAACATTCAGATCAATCATGTTGGGAAAAAAATCTAAGAATGAACTTTACAGATATCGAGAAAAATCAGAAAGTACTCTTATCTCTCGATTTACATGGTAGATACGTTCCACAAAAAACCGTGTAAATTGAAACTATCGTTTTTGTTTGAAAAATCGTGTAAATGAAAAAAAAACCAAATGCATATAATTTAGTCAGTTATTTAATTAATTTATTTCAACGTAAAATAAAGATAATATGCAACTGATAAACAAAAAAAATATCAGTTCATTCATGTAATAATAAATATATAAAGCTATATATTAATTCATTTTATAGAAAATGAAATACAAAATTCATAAATAATTAGTCCAAAGGTTTAATTCTATACTAATATCACTATCATAGATTATTAATCTTTTCTTTCTGGTTGGTTGAATTTTACTGTCATCCCTCTATAGTATTTCAAACTATGAATGCTTTCTGTGTACAAAAATGGGGTAAAGAGTAATAAATTTTAAAAAATAATACTAGAGATGGCACATAACGATTCTTCTTTACATTAGAAAGTTTTCCAGCATTACTTTACACATTTTATCAATAAAGGCTGTGTTACTTTTTAATTAAACAATACCAATGGAAATATCCAATAACCTCAAACTCTGTGACCAGTTTTGATTCATTTTGTTGGGTATATAAACTGTATGAGCCAACAAAGCGATTTATTAGCTTAGAGTAATTTTTCAATCAGAAATGCGTTATTGATGAAATTTTATAACGGTAACAGTTCTTCAGGATAAAATTGTTAAATATTAAATGAAACTTGCAACTACAAACTTCCCTTTTTTAGGTTTAATGTTAGTGTTAACAAACAAACCGTACTAAAAAATGACATTACAAATATTTACGCATCAGAATAGTGGTGATAGTTTTAGTATTTATAGTAGTGACAATGGAAAAGTAGCTGGCTTCAGGCATAACGTTCTAGAGCAGTAGTGCGCACATTGGGTTGAGATCCACTGGGGGATCGTGAAAAAAATTGGAGGGGTCGTGGATAGTTTGAAGTAAATTTATGTCATATTGAATCACCTGATTAAAATAAAACTTAGCATTTTCTTTTATTGCATATTTTTAATATTTTTAATGTTAAAAATGATATGATATTGTAAAATAAGGTTTCAAACAGTTTTACCTAAAAAAATGCAGATGGTCGGAAAGATTGTTTTTAACGTAGGATTACGTTCCTCCATAACGGTAGTTCGGAAATCAAAATTTCAGACGCTAAAACCATCCGTTCATCCGTCCTCACGAGTTATAATTTTTCAGCGTACCAAACCCAGTCTGTATCGCTTCCACAAGCAGTAAACAGTTAAACAGAAAAGTACCAAAATGCGTTAAAATTTTGACACATACATACTCACACACACACATATATATATATAAATATATATATATACGTATATACTTAACACATACATACATATGCACATACAAAAGAGGTAAGCAACGATAAGTAATCCTATGTTAATAACCCGCGGTAGTTTCTTTTTAAGAGACTACCTGAAAATTTTTTTATAGTTATTATGTAAAATAAATGTATACCTTAAAAGTGCAGTTTTCTTTTTTTGCTATTTTTGTTGTTAAAATTTTCAAAATAAAAAAAAAATAAAAAAATTGTATTTTTACCAAAAAATTTCCATTCGTGGTCGAGGGTTTATTTAGAAAGTGGGTCAGAAAGTGGGGAGTTAGTTAGAAAGTGGGTCACAACTGAAAAAAGTTTGAGCACCACTATTCTAGATGATTTCCTCACAACAATGCGCTTTCCACAAGAATACTCCAGTTTCTAACAGTTCTTATGTTTGGAAATCCATTATTTTCAAAAACGTGTAATAGCGAATGCGTGTAAAAAAATTACTGCGAAAATTGGGGGATAAGTGTGTACTGAGTTCATTTAAAATCCGCTCCTATTCTGCAAAACTTATTTATTCCTTAGCAACAAAATTTACAAAAAATAAATTCCACAGGGTAAAAAAAGAGTAACAACCTTTAAAAAATAGTACATCACACTTATTAACCACCCTACCCCTATACAGTATTTTTTAGCTTTTGATCAAGTAGATTCAGATAGTATAGTTACAAAAGGTTAATGTGTTTCGGTTCACTGCTCAATTGAGTTTACGCATAGAGAGTAAGTTAACAATTTTATGCGTTGCTGCACCATTCAATGTAATCTGATAAATGGAGTGGATATATTGGATTATACAAGAATGAACGCGCTCAAGCACTTTAACTGGATGTTTAGAAGCTTAATACTATTACTCCGAGGTTTATTTATTTATGCTGACAGAGATACATGAATACTGTACTAATGGCATAAAATAAACAAAAGTGAAAGGAAAAACAGTGGGTATTTTCCCCTTAAACTACACATAATGGTAAATGGAATAACTTTTTTTATTTCAGAGAGACTAAAAGGAGAAAATTTGCCTGGTATGTTCCAGTTCATAAATCCGTAAAATATGATGACTAGAGATGGTATGCAACGATAACGATTCTACTATACATTACAAAATTTCCCCGCATTACATTACTTATTTTATCAATAAAGGCTTTTTCATTTTTACTTAAACAATAGTAACTGAAATATTCAATAACCTCAGACTCGGTGACTGGTTTTCATTCAGTTTGTTGAGTATTATTTGAACTACATGAGTTAACAAAAACGATTTATCAATTTAGCGCAATTTTTCAATCACAAATGCGTAATTGAAGAAAATTTTATAACGGTAGTGGTTCTGCAGAACAATGATACATATTAAATGAAACTTGTAACAATAAAATTTAAGTGTATTGTCTCTAATCTGTGGTGAGCAAAAATATTAGTCGAAAAAAACGAAAATTTGGTCTATTTGTAGGTACAATTTGCATTTAGGGTTTAGTTTCTACGATGTTGGACATACTTATTTTCATTAGAAACAAGCAAAATTAAAAGGGGCAACATTTCAACTGTACAAGGGACACGTTTATATTAAGAATAAATGTAGAGAACAGGACAACTGATAAAAGAAAAGTATCTATCATTATAAAAGCCAAATACCACTCGTGTTCCAATGTAATCCGTTTTGCCATATATATATATATATATATATATATATATATATATATATATATATATATATATATATATATATATATACCACTTACTCACTGATTGATCTCTGGGACTATAAGGACTATGAAGCTGAAATTTTACATTGGTGTTCTTCTAATGGCATAGATGCTCATTTAGATTTTTTTAAACCAACCTTTAAGGGGGTCCGGGACACATTTAAAAAATTTTAAATCTATTGAGTTAAAATTTTGAATTTTGTTGTGATGGTTAAGCATATAATTTGTAAATAAAATCAGATCATAAAACTTCTCATAAAATTTTCAAAAAATTTTAAAATTAAAATTTTTTTTAAAAAGTTGGGTAATTCAAAAACCTAACTCGAAATATTATTTGTAGAAATTCAAAATTCTTTCATCTAATTGAACAGAAATATGTAAGTTTTAATTTTGATTCAGCATTTTTTAAATATTTATTTAAAAAATAAAAGATATTTAGATTAAAAATTTCAAAAAAATGATAAAACTTATTTTTTAAAAATCATATTTTCAAAAGTAAATATTTTTTTCAAATTTTCTGAATTAAAATTAAAGTAAAATAATTGAGAAAGACATGTTCGAAGTTTGAACCATTTATCTTTAGCGGTTCTTGACTTAAAACAATTTAAAGACGAGAAATTGTGAAAAAGCCCATCATACAGAAAAACGCATTTAGAGGTTTAAACAAAGATTGGCTGCTACTAGAATGTTCCAAAACAAACAATTAATATCTCCTATTCTATTTAAGATAGAAACACAATTTGAACGTCATTTTAAGCGGAAAAAACACAAAAAATTTTAATGCAATAAATTCTTTTTCGAAAATTCGAAGAATTTTGTGTCTTGGACCCCCTGAAATGGGTTAAAATAGGGACTTAGATTCCCAAAATAATTAAAAAATTATTAAATCCATACGTAATGCTATATTAAGGTGGAAGGATGAACTCCTCTGAGGAATGACAGAGCTTTACTGCTAAAGGAAATTTAAATTAAATCAATTAAATGTCATAATGGATGATACTCATGCATTACACCGTCACGACGCACGGGTGTTTATCTAGTTTTCTTGTAAGAATGTAAGTATGAGCAGACATTGTCTTGTTAAAAAGATCGTAACTTAGCGTACCTACCTCTTCGTTCGATTTATTCACAGTAATTGTAATAATTTTTAACTCTTTAAATAATCCAGTGATATAATCGTCATGGGAGATCAAAGATGGTCTTCCTTTGAATTAACGTACTTATTTCCACAGATACTTCTACAACAATCCATTATCATATCGTTTAGAAAGCCCAAAATACTAACTTCCATGTTCGTTTAAAGATCCCAGTGCTCGGAAATTATGTGCATTTTGAAATTAAATTGAGGAAAGGGAAAAATTCAATAAAGCTTGGACCCAATCGCCTACACATAGCAACATGAATTATTAACATATTATGGACAGATTCACGATGACAACATATTAATGAAGCCCTTGAGTATTCTTTATATAGTTAGTGACATCATTACGTTTCTAATGCCAAATCAGTCCTTTATTTAAATACTTAATTAAACTAGTAAATTATCTTATGTTTCAACTCCTCTTAAGTTGTGCCCGGTTGCGTACCTATAACTTTAAAAAAAATTCAAATGGCAAGCAATAAACAAAAACAACAAGAAAAAAGATACAAGAAAACAGATAACACCAAGAGGGAAAAAAGGAAAAGGAAAAAGAAAACAGGAAAGCATCAATTGCTCAATGCTCTTGCCATCTAATATCGGCTGCATAGATCCCGATTCGACAGTTCCTCACAGGTGTTTGGGTAGGAAATGTCCACAACTTGTGGTAACGTTCCTATAACATAGCATTCTTCAAAAACGTTTCAACTAAATACATGTTTACAACGCTCCCAGTCGACTTTAGTCGTTTAGAAACAAGGATGTCAGATACTGAATGTCACCAAGAAATGCCTGAGATTAAACAGATGGATCTTGCCTATCACTACAGTTTCACTAGTATTTGGAAACAATTAATACGAAAGTAATTAAGCTGTATTATAGAAATCTTAAAATACATTCGGTGAAATCTCAATAGTAGATGGAGTCCCTTTTCACTTTAGTACAGATTGACAAAAATCATATTCCAGAAATTATTAAAAGTCGGGAAGCATGGGTAAGTTTTATATTTTGCCTTTTTATTTACCTGTGTGCCACATTCTCAAAGCACATGTTTACTTTGATATCTAATAAAAAATATTCTGCTTTAAAGAGTTCAAAAACAAGGATTATTTTTCAAAAACTGATAAACTGTAAAACGAAATAGAAAACATTAGAAAACTATATTCCACTTGCGGATATATTAAAGGCTTTAAAATAAAAAATAAAAAAAACACAGTAGAAGTAGAAAATTCATTATTACTAAATTCTTTATTCTTATTTAGAGTTGTTTCATGTATATTCTAAACTAATGAACTTACTGATTGTACACTGTATAAATAATAGCATCCATATACATAAAATCTGCGAAACTGATACTATCTTATAACCTCAGATACAACTGGCACCCATTCATTAAAGTCTGATACAGACGCTTATCAATATTTCCTCCTTTTGAAATATAATCATTATTTTCAGTTTAGACAGCTTTAAGTTCTAAGTTGAACGATGGTATTAACAGAGGAGGAAGACTTGATATATTGACGGAATTATTTTATGCCATTTGTGACTGACATTTTAGAGAGTTATGTTCCGAATATGATGCAACAAATAATTGTGTTCGATTGGAGAAGACTAGAAATTACTCAATCTTCGTGGAACATTCTGCATTACAGAAGCATAGTTTGTGTAGTAGTGCATAGTAATGATTTGTACTGTTCATTGTTTGCTTAGCTTTTCTTTCATATAATTAATTAATATTTATTGGTCTTTAACTGTTTAATCATTCTTTAACTTTTCAATGATTCAAAAGTTAATTTCATTATATTAGTGTCAATGCTATATAAATGAGTGTTTTTGCAATATTTTTTTATATATAAGTTTTATTTTTGTGTATACTGTGTAGTGATTGGTACTGTTGTTTGTTTGTTTAGCTTTTCTTTCTTAAGATCTGTGTTTGCTATTTTAATCTATGAGGTCATAGATTTTGTCAGACTGGCAGATTGGGGAGTCGATATTTGTAATTCCCGCCACTCGGGGCACTGACCACCTCCCTGATGAACCCTCTCCCTGATGTACATGTACGACATTCCTTTGAGAGACAGAAGAGGAGTAAGTTTTACAACTCTGACGCGACGGTTCGGGATAGAGTTGTCTTTTTTTTATGTACCGACGCAAGTAGGCGTGCGGGATATATGCTATATGTTTTTGTACCGGAGCAAGCGTGTAGGCTTCCCGGCATCATGTCTCTTCTGACTATCTCGAATAAAATTGTTACTGTCATCAAAAGTGTGATTGTTTCCTTGAAGGAAGTGTGCGTCTCCAAAGACCACCGTCCCATGTAGAAAAGAAAGTCTACATACACATGCATAAATGTTTAACTCAGTTTGACAAAACTTGATTCTATTGCTATCTGAAAATATTCTAAAAACTACTGACAATTCATCTCATAAAAAATTATGGGATAATTTTGTTTATTTTTTTGCATTTAACATTATTTTAGTCTATGAAATGAATATACCAAAGGGGAAAAAACTCCAGAAGTTTTGGTTAATTTTGGAATGAAGTTAAAATTAGAAAAGAGCATCAGTTTTTAAAAACCCTCGTGGCATTTCTCTTAAAATATTGAAATATAAAATGAATCTCCTATAGTAAATTTGTAGATCCAAAGTTCAAAGTACTGAAAACTAAATACTGTTCAGCCTAATCATTTAAATATATATCAGTATATAATTTGATGGTTAGGTGGAGCCTTTTTTACGCCTTTCCCATTTAATAAAATTAGCTGAACTCATTTAGCAGCAAAATTGTTGATGATTGGTTTTAACGTCTTATAAAAATATTTCCATTTTCATTAATGTGCATTATATTCTAGGCTTAACTTTTAAGACGAAGATAAGAAAATGAATTGAAAATTTTCTTTTAGTTATGCTTTTTAAGAGGTAAGTGCTGGGTGCCCCATTCAACCGACCAAATAAGCTTGTGGCCATTTTATGAGAGCTTTACAACAAAAGCCTAAACTTCGGGCTTCTTTATCGCCTCTAAAGAATGGCAACAAACACAAGAAAATGACAGTCCAATAACATATTACGGTACTTCATCACGATATAACACTCCCTTGAAAAAGGACTTAGAAAGCTTCATAAGCTAAATATCAAATCAAACATGTATGCAGAAAATATAGCACAAGCAATAGCAATATACTTTATATCCACGGCCACATGGCAATGCTAAACGGTGATCTAACAGCCGGCTGTCAGATTTGTCGAGAAACCTCCTGGAACTCGTTTCTACATATCACTGACTCAAGTAACTCTTTCATATTCGTGAACTATGAAGGGCTAGAAAAGAATTAAAGCAAAAGTGACAGTATTAAAAGTAGTCAAAGAGAAAATAAAATATTACTTAACCTGATGGTGTCACTCATAGATAAAAAAAATTGATCTCAAACTTTTATTCAATTCTTTTTTTTCTTTTGACCTTAACAGAGCCGTTTTAACATTGAGTATCGCTTAACACATTCCTGTAAAAAACAAATTTAAATATTCATGTTTAGATTTCTGTACCAATAAATCAATTGGTTCAGAATTTTTTAATGTAGAGTAATCTTACTCGCGATTCTTGAAAAATTGAATAAATTTAAAATTAAGAATACAAGTTTAGTTTTCAGTGGTAACTTCACTGATGCCAGTTTCAAAATGATTTTAATTTTCAAATGAAATTGTGTTAGATGACAGGCGAGTTAAATCTTCAGCTAGTAAAAATATACAGTTAATAGTGAAACAACAATTACAAAATATTTCACAGTGAAGTTGAAAAATACTAAATTAAAAGAAAAATTATAAAATAATTTTTATTTTTATCAAAAATAAGTTCTTTATGCAGTTATCTCACTCCGTTATACTTCAACGGAGCATTAATTTTTCATGCTTTTAAGTTCCCCGTAATATAATTACAAATCGTGCCCTAGGAAATTTTAATCACATTTTTTAATTCAATGTTCCTACCATCTTCCCGTATTTTTTGACTGATACTGAAGAGATAGATAAAAGGGAAGATAAAATAAAACTAAGGAGAAATAAGAAATTTCCACAAGAATTGTTCTTTCTACCATATTTTAAATGTTGTTAAAAGATTAAAAATGGTTAAAGCATATGCAGTAACACTCTGCCTCTGTGATTACACAGTTTTTTAAAGTTCAGAGTCTTCAATAATAAATTCACATAATAACTCTCTTAAGAATACCATTGTATTGCACACATATCATGCACAAAAGTAACTTGGATTAGAAGTTTTTATTTTCGATAAGTAAAGATTTTACATTTTAAAATTTATTACTAGAAAACAAATCCTATAAGGATTTTTCTTTGCGGAAAACATTTTTTCGATGATTCAATAGAGCCATTTAAATAAGTATTTTGAGGAAATACAATGGGAATAAAGATAAATACTTTAACAAAAAGACGAATACTTCATAACAAAAATATATTTCCAAATCCTTCTAAGAAAAAGTACTTTATTTTACGTTAAAGAACAATGAAATGCTTTTTGCATCAATCTTTTGCTAACGCTAAACTTAAAATTGATTATACTGTCTGCGTTAATAACTAGAATAAAATATTTTGCTGCATTAAAAATTATTTTTAATTTTTGACACAAAAAAGAAATGCATAAGCAATTTTGTCTAGACATTAACCATTTATTTTACTTATTTTCAGTGTATATAAACGTAAATAAAGGAATGTGCATGTATATCTTTGTGTAAAGGAATGTCATTGTATATCTTTGTTTATTAATAATTTGACGTTATTTTATCATGCATATTTTTGCTATAAATCAACATTATTATAAGAAAAGAATTGAATTTTTGCTGTTGGAGAAATGATTTTTTTAAGACTGCTTAATACTAACCCTATTGGATTCAGTCACATCATTGTTAACCTATGGAGAAAATTTTTCTACTATTTACAGTTACACAAATGCTGAAAATCCAATAAAAATCGTATTTTCAGATAGCAAGAAATCTTTTGCAGCTTGCAACAGGATTCATTTTATAAATTTCATTCACCAAAGGAATTTATGAACCATATTTTGTGCCCCGACCAGATTTTGTATACCAGATTTTGTGCCCCGAATAATTTAAATTTAAAAATTTTATTAGCATTTAAAAAAACAAAAAAAATGTCCCAAGGTGTAAAATTTTATTTCTATATTACGGAGTACAGTTCTTTTTAATCTTTCAATCCAAGTCGGCAGTCCTTGAATACATTTTCACCATAGGTTAACATTCAGGGGAGCGAATCCAATGAGGTTAGTACACAGCAGCCTTAAAAATGGGTAACTAAGAATGCGCGAAAATAACAACTTTGCAAAATGAGATATAAATAACTATTTCATAGCCGTTTAAGTTAATGTGCGCGAAAAACATATACGTTAGTGTTATCTGAAAATTTCAGTGTGAAATAATGTCTAAAAATTTCAAATGGATATTCGTAAAGTAAAACTTCTCAATAAACGCTACGAAGTAAAAGAGCAGATTCAAGATCTGGTTTATGCAACGGAGTCAGTTACGGGTTGTTAAATAAGGGGAGCTTTTAAATGCACTTCATTTTAATCAAAAGGAAGTTGAATTCCGAAACGTACACATCCAGGAGTTTAAAGACGTTGAAATTGCATTAAATCTAAGGAAAATTTCTAAACATCATTAAATATTTACACACCTCTAAAATTTAAATCTTGAATTATTGAATGCTAGGAAATATAATCAAAACATTATTTCTACTGAATAGAAATAAATGTTTTTCTAAAGTAAATGTGAATGTTATGTATGGCAGTGGTGCGCAAACTTTTTTCGATCGAGACCCAATTTGTTTTTATAAAAATCATGCTACAAAAAAGAAAATGTATTGGTTATATATATATTTTCTTTAAATTAGGAACATTTTAACAAAAGAATAGAAAAACGAAATAAGAAAATTTTGAGAAAATATTTCAAAAATCAATGAACTGTAGATTTTGGGTATTGCATAGTTAGAATTTTTAAAAAAAGTCTTCCTTACCCTCTACACTTGTTTTTTGCTAAACCTCATGTGACTAAAACTCCATATTTAAATATTAAACATTTGTATTTCATTTAGGTAAAAATTAATAAAAAATAGAATTAAAAAGAGCATGATTTTATAGTTATAAGATTCCTATTAAAGCATTGAAAATCATAAACTTCATTTATTTATATAAAACTAAATTAATCATAAAAAAATTTATAAACTGGGAGCTTGGAACTCACATAATATTATTTCAATATTTGAGAAAATTTAGAGAATGCTATTATCTCATCAACATTGTTTGGTATTTATATCTATTAATTTTAAAAACCCTGTCTCACACAATATATAAATAGGTATGGAAACGTATGGAAGCAATGTAACCTTGTAAGACTGTTTGACACCTTATTCAACATATGAAGGCCTTATTTGAATAGTGGACGAGCTCCCCTTTTTAAAAAAAGTGAGTTATCCTCACTTCCATGTTCATACAAGTCATTTCTATCTTATTTTAAAACTGGTACATCTCGATCTGAATTCTGCTGCCACCAGAGGGCCTTATAAATCAGACTTCAACAGTCATTTCTCAGCGATCGTTAAACTTTAAGACTCTGTATTACAAAATGAATAAAAAAATATAGTTGACCCACTATTCAAACAAGGTCATTTCTCAGCGATCGTTAAACTTTAAGACTCTGTATTACAAAATGAATAAAAAAATATAGTTGACCCACTATGCAAACAAGGCCTTCATATAATATATTTGTAACATAGTAAAAATAAAAATATTAAAAGCGTGTAATAAGTTAATTGTTTAAAGCATGTTTTCTTATTTAAATAATTCAGTATGATATAAATTTACTTTAGACTACCCCGTCCAATTATTTTCACGACACCCCTGTTGGTCGCAAACACATGGTTTTCGCACCACCAATATAGGGGATTAAATAACGAAATCATGGATGTTACTTAAAGATGATTAAACAGCTCATACCTTTCTCCCACGATATATGTGGCAAGGAAACCAAGTTCAATATTCTTTTAAAAGTGCTACTATCATATGGTTACATCTATCAATGTATGGTTGCTATCCAAGAAGTGAACGTAGGTAGAAATAATTACAAGATAAAAAGAACTTTTTATATACCATGCTTTTAAATTTTCTGTTGAATCATATAAACTTGACATTTCTATGTATTAATGAATACTTTTTAAAATTTTTTGATGAATTATCCCATCAACTTGAAAGAAAAATGAAGTTAATTGGAAGTTAACTTGCGTTTAACTTTTCGTTCCCATCTCGGCCAATAGATGGCTGCACCAGTCTACAAAACAAAATTAACTGAAAAAGAAATCAAATCTGCTTAAAAATGGCTAAAAGTATTAAAATTATGCATTGTCATCCTGTTCTGAGCTATTCTAAAAGTTTCAAATGTCTAGCTAGTCGGGAAGTTAGTTAAAAATTGATTGCAAGATAACAAACAAACGCACACACACACAAACAAACAAACAAGAAAGCGAGTTAATAAAAACATGGTAATAAGTCATAATCAATAAATGGTGTTTAAACGAACAGTTGATATTTAAAAGAAGTTGTAAAATTACTGCATGCAATTTCCATCGACCCATCGTCACTTTTGAAGCATCAATTCTGAACTCAACACCATGAGGAGATATCTGCCTTTAAAGATTCACCGTTATGTTACATTAAAGTCGCTACACTTTTTTCGAAAGCCCTGAAAAAAAAACAATCTAGAAACTTCTAGTCGACGATTCTTATATTTGGCATTAAATTTAACTCGTTGAATTTTCTCAGCTAATGAAGTCCTAAAAGTTGCCACATTGCGAGTTTCACTAAATCGTTTGTCATTCAGTTCACTAATTGACTATTTTTTCGTCTTCAAAAAAAGTCTTCTGAAGACATAAAATTGTAGGGAGCTCGTAATAATATTTATATAATGGTCGATTAAATCTCAACTTAATACTATACAGCCGTTTAGGAGTATTTTCGAACCTTAAATGTATTCACAGAAAGTTGCAATTTTTAAATTGTTCTCAAAAACCAGGGAAATTTCTTTATAATCTGTTTCATTGGAAATCTTAATAAAAAGTACGCATCTTTGTCTTTAAACATATTAACGTGGAAGCAGGGTACCTAGTAAATTAAGTACGTTGTTTATCCTTTAATGTTCCAATTTTCATTTTAAATGAATAGAACTTTAATACTTTAATAATTCTTCAAATATCATTAAGTATATTATCAAATGTCATTTAAATAACAATACATTTTTTATTTTTTATTAGTTCTGTTGATAAAAGGTATAGTTAAGGAATAAATTTTTAAAAAAATGAATCAGAGTGTCAGTACTACATGAAGAAAATTTGGTTTGTGTTTGATGCTTTTGACATTTTAAATAAATCGAAATCCTAAGATTTATTATTCTGTCTAGAAAACCCAGAAATATTTGAAAGATAACCTTTTGCTTCGAGATATCTTTTTATCTGAGGTTCAGCTAAAAATATCGAAAGAAAGAAGAAAATAAAATCAATTTTGTCTGGACATCATCTGGCCGTACTGTATATCGTGCAAAGATATGTAGACAAATCCACTAAATTGAAAATAAGTATGTATATATTCTTATATTTCTAGAAAAAGCTAAGCTATTGACTCTATGCGACACTCTAGATACACGCACACGCACACACACACACACACACACACACATATTATATATATATATATATATATATATATACACTATCTAACAAAAGTAAAGAAAATGTATGTCTTCTCCAATATATTTTAATTTTCTTTGTTTAATAGTTTTATCAATTTAACTCCCTTAAACTTGTTCTTACATAAACTTTGTACAGTTCAATTATTAACAAGAAATATAGCATGAATATCCCGTAATATTGATATTTTCGAATCAATAAATCTAAAGATTAAAAAATATTTTGGATATAAACATATTAATGAAAACATTTTTCTCTAATAGTTAGGTCCCAGCAATGCCTTCCGGAATGAAAAAAAGTTTTTAGCCTGTCAAAATTTCATAATGTTTGTTGACTTTCGAAATGTTCGAGTACTAAAGTTCATAAAAAAAGGAACTGAACCTTTATGGTGTTTTAAAATATACATATGTATATTTAATTGCATATCTGTTTTTAATTATTCTACAGTGAACTAATTTCTTTGATTCCAGCTGGTGAATTAATTTTGCTTTCAAAGCGCAGTTAATGTAAAAATTCTTAAGCGGTACGAAAAACATTATGGACTCTATAGTACTGTAATTAGTAAAAGAGTGCAATAATGGAAAGAAAATGGAAAATGTTTCTTTTATGGAATCTTTAAAATAGGGAGAACACTCCCTTGTCTGGATATACTATAGCTAACACAACGGAGAACGTAGGTTTGATCAACTACTACTGCATAATAATTAAGAGTAGTTCAATGAATTTTCGCAATTTACAAAAAATATTTTTTAAATCTAAGTTTATAATAATATTTAATTTTTATTTTTCCTAAGCACATTCTTAAAAACTGTCCTTGACATATCGTTCTGGTCACTAGGTACAAATATCGCAATCCGTTGATAGAGTAGAAAAATTAACTTTTTTGAAATCGTCATCTCTATTTGTAACAACCCACCTGATTCCCACTGATCTTGGTTAATATTCCTAATTGGACTTAGATGAGTCAATCTCAAACCCTGTTTTTATTCTAGCGAAAGGCATTAAAAATATTACTGTCTTTTGTTTACATCTAGTGATCGGTACCTATTTTTAAAGAAATGTTTTCGAAAGAATTATCTGAGCTGTAAAGAAACAAACGTCTGTTAAAGATGATGTCATTGGTAAGTGGGGGGATGAAGAGCGGCGATTTTTATGCCTTCACAGGAATCACCAACACCAACCTGTATGTCAACTTATTAGTGGGCAGATCTCTTTTAACTATCCTTTACTTTGATTGACACGATTAAGGAGATAATATCCCTTATTAGAAAACAAAATATGCTAGTTAGAATCCACTTTAGGTGTGTCTGTATGTTTTTATTCGGAATCACAACTTGAGGAACGAGATTACATGACGTTTCTGTTAGTTCTTAAGTAATATCTGATGACGTAGTGACTAAAACCAAAATCCTTATACGAAAGTTTTGGCTAAGCAGTTTCATCTAAAGACTAAGTAATTTATATATATATATATATATATACACGCCAGAAAGAACGTTCTGATTTGGAACGTCAATAGCAAAAATACAAATCAAGATAGAGAAAGAAATCTTTTATACCTGAGAAAATATAAAAAATTATTTATTATTGATTATTATTTTATTATTATTATTTATTTTATTTATTAATAATTTATTTATACCCTCGGAACGTTATTTCTGCCACACCCTGTATTTATATATATTTGCGATACTGAACCAATCCTATTTTCGAGAAGAACCCCTTTAAAATTTTTTCTATATACCCTCTTCGGCTACCATATCAACTCATGCAAAAGCCATTTCTTACCATTTACAGGGCTTTTCAGTGCTTTTCGAATTGATGTGGGGGCATAACCAACTCTCGACAACAGTTCATAGCATCGTTTCAGAGAATCATGTGCTTCTATTCTAACAACTACTCTTTCTATTTGGAGGCAATAAACTGCCTCATGTCTTAACGAGGTCACCCAAAGGCTATCTGAAGCTCCTGTTCTTATAATTAGATGAAAACATAAGAATCTAACCTATTATTAACAAGTGCCCTGCTGGTAATATGACTTAAAAATCCATTCTCCTCCTAAACAGGTCTAACTGACAACTGATATGACCACGAATTTCCCCAGTTTGCAGGAGTTCCTTGCCAACAGATGAAATTATGATGAGACATTAACAGAAAGGATTATCTAGAATGTTTTGAACACATTTTGCTTCTTTCGCAATGAAATTCAAAAGTAACGTAACTTTTGTATTTGAAATGATAATGCGCATTCTTGTATTGTTATACATGAGTACGCATTCTTGTATTGTTATACATGAGTACGCATTCTTGTATTTTATACAAGAATGCCTCAGGGAATCGTAACATACCACCAGAAAAATGAATTTGCTTAAATAAGTTTAAAAACAGCGAAGAAAATTGTTCCTTTTTTTTAAGGAATAAGAAATAAGGTCTCTAGTAATTTTAATGAAAGAAGCTTAGAGAATACATTGACAAAATGTCCAGTACTTGCAGGGAAGGCCGACCATTTCTCGTGTTCGATAATAATTGGGAGAGGGAATAGTTTATTTTTAGACACAAATGCCATGATTTTAAGCTCTTAAATATTCCATTCAAAACTGATATAAACTTAATCATGTTTTACGATGTAAATAAAAAGAATGAAAATTTGAAGTAGGGCTTTTAAATGTAAACAACTTTTTTATTTCCTACTACCTGAAATCCTAAGATTCATGAAAAGGATTTCATGTGCCATAGAATGTAAGCTTTAAATCAAATCAAACTGAAAGCTGAAACATCTGCGGAGGCGCTCACAAAACCCCCAAGGGATGTTTATATGTATCTAATTCAAAACCTTCTACTCAAGCTAAATTTCCTCAAGGGGGCTAAATATATTTACTCTTATGTAACATTGTTTTAAAAACTATATACTTTTATTTTTATGGATACATAAAAAGAAAAATAATTTATTTTAATGCGTTCATTTTAAAATGATTTAAATGCTTTTTACCGCAATCAAAAGATATCAGTTTCTTACAATATTTGTACATCTATAGAAATTTCTAATATACGATAAAAACAGTTCGTTTAACGTTTGAATGCAAGCATACCTTGATAATTAATTTATATTTCTTTTGCAGTTGAAAGGGATATATTTTAATGATCGTATTTGTTCCACTTCATTGATGGAAATGGAATTTATTTTTCTTATGTAACATTTACTCGTAAATAGAAAAATAAAATATATTTTTCTCGATCCAAGATCTCTTCAGTTTATTCCATTTGAACTTATCTTTTTTTTCAGAGAGAGCAATTTCGCTTATGTAAATAGGGTTTTTTTTTAATAATTCATAAAAAACTTTTAATTAAAAACTTCACATTTCAAATTACTTCAAGAATTTTTTTTTTGACTTATACTTTCACTTATGCCAAAAAAAATTGCACAGGTGCCAATAAATATAAAATATTTATCAAATAAAAGTAATGCATAAAATAATTTATTTACATATATAACATTCGATTGATAAAATAGTAATATATTTCAACAGCTTTAAATGTACTATAAAATTAAGTTTCTTGAATAGTTTAAATATCAGTATTACAAATTAAATAAATTTTCTTTAAAACTTTTAATAAAAGCTCTTGAATTTATAAATTTATATTTTAAAAATTAATTTTAAGAGAAAAATTTATTTGTCAAGGATCAAAAAAATAATGAATATAAAACTTTATGAAAAATCTAATAATTTCTTCAGCACACAAGTTATTCCTTTTCTTTCTAAAAGTGGCCTTAACAAATATTTCAAAATGCTCAGTACAGACTAGAGATTAGCGAATTTATTATCTGAGCATAAAGTTATGAGTAATGAAATTGCGTACCACTTGTCAGTAACGTACCTTTAAGAGCGTATCAGGTTTAAAATTGGAGAAAGATATAAGGTTCATTGGAAGCATACTGTCGTTTAATTTTAGCCAAAATAGCAATCTATTTTGGTATATGTATGGTACTATTCCAATCCAGTATCTGATTTTGATACTGCATATGAGGCAATACCGTCTGATGGCAAAATCTCAAATAGCTATGGACATAAAGTCCGTTATTTCTATTATTAAAATTTTAAAGATTTTATTAAAAAATATTCTTGATAACTTAAATTTTATTTTAAAGTTTCTAGGTCATTAGCCCCTTTATTTTAATCCAGTCTTCATTTTTTCATTATTAAAATTTCATTTATTTTCCGTAATCAGTAGTTTCATTTAAATTGATATTTTCACAAGGTTGCAACGTTCAAGATTACTGTTTGTATATGAAACGTCTATTCATTTCACTGTCAGTTCCGAGATATTTCTGCGACTGAAGTAAAATTGCGTAAGACACATTGCTATTTGAAGATATATATCTGAAAATTTGAGAAAAATTATTTATACTTGTGAATGATTTAATGACTTAAAGAGTTTGATTAAGAAAGAAAGTGTAAAAGTTAATTTTGAAGATTCCATAATATGAATCAATGGTATTCAGTTCTTATTTCTCCAGTTTTTGAAACATCGTTGACATTATAGCATGTTGAAAATTAAATTTCAGTTTATAAAATAAATTTTTTATTTCTATTTATAGTTAATTAAAAACCAGAAAATAAATAAGCTCTGGACATTCATGCTTAATTTACTTTGAATAATCATACAGTTTATGACTTTACGTACAGGCATTTTAAAGACCGATTTATAGTTATTTTAGTTTTTTTTCCTCTTGCTATATTACTAACTAGTCCGGAAACTGAACCTGAACCTTGCGTAATTGTTAGAAATGTTCTGATAAATAATTGCATAAATAAACCATGCCAAGAATTTCAGTGATAAGTATTACGGGCATAATTGCATTAAGATAATAAATATGTATTTTAACTTTTACTCTTTTAAAATAAGTTGCATAGGATTAAAAAGACAATCTTCATTGTTTTTCAAAACTGGATTGACGATACTTTATTATAGCATTTCAATAAGTAAAAAACGAAAATTTTTGGAAAATGGCCTACTGATAATAGATAATTTGGGAATAAAGGTAATTTCAAATTTTTCACCTTCAAAAATGCATATGATATAGTTCTTTGCCCTTTAACCCCCCCCCCCCAAAAAAAAAAAAAAAAAAAAAGAAAGTCTGGCGCAGATTTATAGTATTGATCGTACATCACTCTAATAAAAAAAATATTCATATCTTTCCAAAATTCATTTGGGGAATTAAAAAAGTTTTAATATTACATCACTAAATGGAAATATTCATATCTTTACGAAATTCATTTGGTGAATTAAAAAAGTTTTGATCTTACACCATTCAAATTACGGAAATATTCATATCTTTACAAAAATCATTTGGGGAATTAAAAAAATAATTTTTGGCATAAACTTGGGATACTATCTACTAGCATTTCGCTACATTATTAATGCTACAATACACTTCATAAAAGAGTATTGTAGCATTAATATATGTCTGCAAACCACTTTCTTAAATTAGGTATTCTCTCAAAAGCAATTTCTCCTCTCTCTTCCTAAAATGTAGAACATTTCGAAGGAAATAAAATAAAAGCAAGATTTCTTATTTATTGAGCCACTTCTCAAGAAAAGTGCCAAAAAAAGACTGTTAATACTATCAAAGAAAACAGATTATACCGACATGACCCATCTAACATATATTTCACAAAAGAAGGATAATACTTGTTATCAAATTAAATGGAAAAGAATAACATAGATTATTTCGGTGGTGCGATTCAGTTTAATGCCAAAGTCATCCCATAAATCTTTTTCCTTTATGTCTTTTCTTTGAGGGGAGATCAAGAGAATGTCACTTTTTGTCTTACCTTTTATGTGCAGTAATAGGGCCTATATGGTAAAATAATTTAAATAAATATCTAGTTCTAATAATACAAAATATTCAAAGTATATTTACAAATGTGATACATTAAATAGATTCTACAAACTGTGTTGAAAGAAAACACCTCAAAAAAACTTTATACCATTTAAAAAGTTTCACTTAATATTCTTTAATAATGAGTATATTCAACGTTAATATCATTTAATATGCCTTATTTTTCACTTATGTGTTAGGGCAATGCATATTTTTCTCTTATTTTTATTTGAGTTTTATTATTACAAACTGCAGCATTCTCCTTTTCTGTCCAAAATTGCTAGTCTGTACAAAACTGCTGTAATAAAATATTCGGTAGTTTTCGATGTATTCATGTATAAAGTATTGAATGGGTGAAAAAGTTTGAGTTTTCAGCTCATTGATTCCAGTGATAAGATATGAAAAACTTCCCTTCAGTATTTTTCGTATAACAGATGAGTATGCATATATTTTTCAAAACCTATTTTCTGCATTTGAAAATATATCTTTAAATGCTTCTCAAAAAATCTGTGTTTCAACTCGTTTTTTTTCAAAAGTCAATTGAAATTATATATGTCAATCATTACAAAGTTAAAGGCACAATAAAATATTAGTTGCAAAAATATCTTTAATGAAAACAATTTTTTTCCAATAAAATCTTTCGAGAGAATTTTTTTACTTTGTAGTAGTTGACGTTAGCAACTTAATGCCGTGTAAAAATTTAGCTATTTAAAAATGTTTAAAAAATCACGCGCCTTTAAACATTCACCTTTATTTGTATAATCCATAACGAAGTTTTTAGAAAAAATTTAGGCGAAAATTTTAGGTTTTCTCTTTTAACGAAACCACCGCGGGTTATTAACGTAGGATTACTTATCGTTTCTTACCTCTTTTGTATGTATATATGTTACCGCTAAAGCTCGAAAGCCATTAATGTGCACATTACCTAGCTAATCTGCAGATTAACTGATTTGCTCCGTTAAAGTGCGTAATCAAGAGTTTTCTGCATTTTACCTAGGTAATGTGCACATTAACGGCTTCCGTATCGTTAAAGTTCAAAAGTTTGTTTCGATCATTTCCTTTCCATCCGTAAAAACTATATGGATCAGAAAATACAGCGTGATGAAACCAGAAAGGTTTGGAAAAGCAAACAAAGAAAATGTTAGCAGTTTCTAATGCAAAGCACCAAAATGTCGATTAAGGTGTCACTGTGAGAATTAAAGTACCCGAAGTAGACAGAGCAAAAACTGATGCCCGTTCGATTCTAGCTGTGATTCATAGTAAAACAGATGATGGCTTTTATACACTTGATACTAAAACGGGTATTTTAAAACAATTGTATGCAAGATCTGAATTTAGTGTGTGCAAACAGAGATTTTTAACGAAAGATGTCCCTGCTATAGAAATATCTTTACGTCAAACAGCAATAAAAGAATCATTTGGTACTGGGCAGGGTTTCAGAAAATGTGACTGCAAATCTAAATGTACCACAAATAGGCGTGCTTGTCGCAAAAATCCAATTGCTATGTAATTCAAAGTGTCACCAATCTTTAAATTGCACTAATAAGTAAGCTCAATTTTATCATATATTTTGCAAATTAATTTCCTCAATTGTAATAATATTTTAAACTGTTTGATTCTGTGTATTACAGTTTTTTAATTTATTGATTCTATCAACTAATTTGTTGATTGTTTGATTGTATTAACTTGATTCTTTAGATATCAAAAAATAAACAAAAAACATCATGTTAATTTAAGCGTACAGATACGAAAAATCTTATTTTCAATTTAACGAGTGCCTTGTAGGTAATGTGCAGATTATCTAGGTAATTTTCAGATTACCTAGGTAATTTGAGAAATGAAACAATTTTTCGCACTTTAACGGAGCAAATCAGTTCATCTGCAGATTAGCTAGGTGATGTGCACATTAACTGATTTCTACACGTTAGCGGTAACATATACAGGTGGTTATCAAAATAACGGAAACACTAAGAAACATCATGAAAACCTTCATTAATACGGCGACGAATTAACTTTGTCATGTAATACCACCTGATTCACATTGAAATTGGACTCACATCGCAAGGTCTTCAAGGTTTGACATTTTACGCTGTTCCCCCCAAAAGCACGATGCCCTTAGCTTCATTACTGCTACCTGACAGTAGAATAATACATTCACTATATTATATAAAAAAATACCGGTGGCCAGACTTATTTTTTAAGGAATACGAAGCACATTCATAAACAAAACTGATATTGATAGGTGTTTCCATTATTTTGATAACCACCTGTATGTATGTAGATGTTTTATATATCGTTCACTCTTTTCAACAACGTCATATCTCAAAAATCGGCGATTTTTAGTTATGCTTGTTTTCAGAATGCCCTCAAAGAGTAGTATCTCACCGCTCAATATTTAGCCGCCAGAAGAAAAGCAGAATTAAAATTTATTTTCAATACATTTCATTGCACTTTTAAACTTTCAAATCGCTCTCCTAAAAAATCTTGTTTTTGAGATATGAAGTTGTTGAAAGGAGTGAGCGATATGTATATATATATATATGTCAAAATTTTGACGCATTTTGGTAATTTTCTGTTTAACTGTTAAGTGCTTGCCCAAGCGACACAGATTGGGATTGGCGCGGTACCAAAATTATAACTCCAGGCGACGGACGGTTTTAGCGTCTGAAATTTTGCTTTCCGGAGGATCGTTATGTAGGAACGTAATCATACGTTAAGAATCTTCCCTCGCCTAAAATAGGTATTGAAGATATGTTTTTTCCACTGATGCAGTATCTAAATTAATACCCTTTTTTAAAAATATTGATTGCGATTTAAACGATATCAAGAGAAGATGCTTTGTACACTTCAGGAATAGAAATAAAGAACCCTTTTTGGGATAGACATAGGAGGTACACCCTGGAGTGTCATATTTGCACCGCCTTCAATTTGAAGGTCACAGAATCTTGTAAACTTTTTATTAAAAGATTGATTAGGGAAACAATTAAATGTTGACTGTAAAAAACTGAGAACAAAAAATTTCAATTTTTCGGTTTTTTTTTTGTAAAAAAATTATTTTTATTCCTATTCATTTAGGAATTAGAACTGAATGAAAAGACAATGAAAATTTTTTTGTCATTGCCGTTTTTACATACCTATAGTTTATAATATTTCTAATTCGCAGATTATATGACAGTTCATGTGAAACTTATACCTTTTGTTTTGTTTTAACAGTTCCAATTTTTATTATAATAACAAATTCGGCTACACAATTTTTCAAATTAGTTGATAGAGAGAACAGTCGCTAAATCGCAGATGATCTCTGTATTTAAAATCTTTTCGTATAAAAACATCCATATCAACTAACCATGCAATATAAAAAACATAATCACGTTAAAAGGCCTTTTTTACATGAAATGAAACATTCAGTATCATAATTTTTATTACACTATATTTGAAACTGCCTAACGCAGTAATGCTCAATTTTTTTTTACAGCGACCCAATTTCTTTCAATAAATCACTCTGATCACTGATGGTTGCGACCCATAGTTGGCGAATCACTGTCCTTGCCTATTGATTGAAGAAACTAGTCTGCAATATTCTGTCAGTAAACAGTAGCTTTAGAAACTTCTTTAGAAACAAATAATCAGATAATATGAAAGTTCAAGGCGGAAAAAAAAAAACCTTTCACGTCCTACAGAATTGGAAATGAAGCACGGGAAAGTCTCTTATTAATTCAGATTGGGATAAGAATTAGAGCTAACAGGTATGTAAAAATTTACAGATCCTCCAACACACTTGTCAAATAGAAATTCTATAGCTCTTAATTAATATCAATTGCGATGTTCTCCAAATTTAATTAGATGACACATTGTGCAACAAGATACTAATTATCTCAAAATCCATTTTCTGAAGAAGAAAAAAAATATGATGTCACAGTAATTGAAGCGAATGCCATTTTTAATCGCCTAACTTTTGCAATTTTAATTACGACATCCTATATTTTCTTTCTCCTGTGAAGAGGAAGTAATTAATTTTTGTGACCTTTTTTAATTTGCATTCTTTAAAAGTGACAACAATGATTAATGGATTCTCTCGGCCTTAAAATATATATGTTGTTCTGAAAGCATTTTATCCAATATTTATCTTTTATTACCTTGGGTTGTGGGTGAGCAGTATTAAGAAACTAATTCTAGGCATATTATGTTCAGTGTTTGATTTCGCTGTTGTGAAGGGTTTAACCGCAAACAAATAGCTATATATAAGTAACTAAAAAAATGAAAACTTTAATATATATCAGGACTGTAAGCATGTTGTTGTTTCTAAGGCCACCTGGCCGGGAAATTCTAACCAGATCCTGGCTGAAGTGTGCAGCTCCGGTTTATATAGCAATACAAGGGAGTCAGTCTTAGCTAGTTTCCACCTCAATTTTGACCGAGCATCCTGAGGGGTGACATCTAGGGGCATCGTACCCTCTACCACCCTCTCTGACCTCATAGAGGAAATTTCTGGTCTACGGATTTAACGTGCCCATATCCAGCACGGAGTTATTTAATTGCGCGTGTCGAGATTCCATCTGAGGGTCTACCTCGAGGCCAAGGCTACCTCGAGGCCAACGATAAGTTTGCTCTTGGACTAAAAGAAAACAAAAATGTAAAAATGGCATATTACAGTATCGTGCAATAAAGCCTTGAAGGAATATTTCTTACTAAGGAACTGAGGCTAGTTATCTAAATTCATTATTTCTTTTAGTTTCCTGAGTAACACACTATATATTTAAGTTGTTTTCCAATTCTTTAGGCAGTTCGTGAGAGAAAACAAAGGCATCAATTTACTTCATTTTGGTCTTAAATGAAAGATTTCGATCAAAAGATGTCTAATTTCGTTTTTTAACCGCAATTTCTATTAATTAGCGATAACTTTTAATTAAACATTGCTTAAAGCGCATGTTTAAGTTTGGATTTAGATACTCACTAAGCACGGGGCAGCATAAGTACATTAATTTGAATCTGCGCATACTCAATGACATGTTTAAATCTGGCCTTAGATACTTGCTAAGCACGAGGCCGCATAAACACGATAATTTCTTTATTCCGAGGAATCTCCCTAGCTCTCTCTCTGCCATTTTTATTACCACGTTTTATTAACTCGCTTTCTTGTTTTTTTTGTGTGCGTGTCTTTGTCCGGTACAAATCGTGCAATCGATTTTTAACTAACTTCCCGACTAGCTAGAAATTTGAAACTTTTAGTATAACCCAGAACACGATAACAATGGATTATTATAATACTTTTAGCCATCTTTAAGCGGAATTGAATTCTTTTTCAGTTAATTTTGTTTTGTAGACTGGTGCAGCCATCTATCGACGGGACGGGAACGAAAAGCTAAAAGCAAATTAACTTCCAATTAACTTCATTTTCTATAAACCTGATGGGATAATTCATCAAAAAATTTTAAAAAGTATCTATTTATTACATAGAATTGTCATGTTTGTTTGATTCAACAGAAAATTTAAAAACATGGTATATAAAAAGTTCTATTTATCTTATAATTATTACCATGTTTTTATTAACTCGCTTTCTTGTTTTTGATTATGTTTGTGAGATATACAATTCAACCTGACGGAAATTATTTATTTTACGCTGTTGAGTAACAATATTTCTTTTTATCGGGTTCAATAGTAATTTTTAAAGTACATTTCTATATACTTAATATTATTATTTTCAACATTTGGCATTGATGTGTTGAGTATAATTTGTGTATAAGTGCATTTATTTACTATCCAGCTGTCATGTTTAAACAGGTACCAACTAGTATGTTATTAATATGTTGCAAAATAGCATCGCAAGCATTGGGGAATTACGATGTTTACAAAGTTAAAATTATTTTAACATAGTTCCATTGAATATTGCTTCTACACTCATGGACAAAAAAATTAGCGCACCAAGAAGGGGTCGTCAAAATGAAACGAAATTTTACATACGTAATGACTACTTTGATATAAGTAAATGATAAGAAAATCAAAGAAAAAGGATAATTTATTTCAGAGAAAAAGGCAAAAGAACGGAGGAGTTAATACTCCGTTGGACCCCCTCTAGCGCGAATGCACGATGCGATACGATCGGGCATTGAGTCATACAAGTTCTGTATGATGTCTTGAGACATTTCGTTCCATATTTGCTGTAACCTTGCCTCTAGTTCGTTCAAGCTCGTGGGATGCCCAACTCGTCGTCCCAAATGATCCCAGATATGCTCGATTGGAGACAAATCTGGGGATCGGGCAGGCCAAGTAAGGATAGTAACAATGCGGAGACAGTCTTGTGACACCCTTGCCGTATGAGGCCGAGCATTGTCTTGTTGATAAATGGCTCCTGGGAGCCGTTGCATGAGTGGCAACACATGTGGTTGCAGGATTTCATGAACATACCGCTGGGCTGTCATGGTGCCACGGAACTATACTAGGGGTGACCGTGTATTGTAGGCAATGGCACCCCATACCATCACACCAGCTGTGGGAGCGATGTGTCGCTGTACAGCAAAGGCAGGATTGAAGCGTTCACCACGGGCTCTCAACACACGAACACGATTGTCATCACTGCCGAGATTGAATATGGATTCGTCGCTAAAGACGACCTGGTTCCATTCCGCTGCAGTCCAGTTTCCTCGTGAGCGGCAAAACTCCAAACGGAGGCGTCGATGGGTGGGCGTCAAGGGCAGCACACGTAATGGGCGCCGCGATACCAACTGTCCTTCAGCCAGGCACCTTCGTATGGTTAGAGAAGACACAGAGGCCCCTAGTGAAGGTGCTACCTGTGCCTGGATGGCGGCCGATGAAGCAGTTGGCTGTACGCGTGCATTTCTTACGATGTGGCGGTCTTCTCGACGACTGGTCTGTCGAGGGCGTCCTGAGCCTGGTCTTCGTGTACATGACATCTCTCGGGTCGACTGGTCCCAACACCTCCTCACAACACAATCAGAGCGGCCTAATTGACGAGCTACTCGCCTAGATGACCACCCAGCTTCCATCATCCCGACGATTCTCTCCCTCTCAAACTGCGACAACTGCTTATATTGTCTTCGAACACGGCGTAAAGGCATGTCTATCTCAGCTCTTCCTTTGTAAATGATTCAGCACACTCAAACAAGCTTTGTTTACCTGTTTTATACTCCACAGAGTACGATGTTCAACGCCTTCTACCGGCTATACGTAATGCGCAATCACGCTGCATTTCTAATCATTTGCATATCTCCCCGACATGTACCTTCATTGCAAGTTTCGTTACAATCCCGCAATTATTTCTTGGTGCGCTAATTTTTTTGTCCATGAGTGTATTTCATCAGCAATAATCAGGAATCAAAACCATTACAAAACGGAAATTGATCTCGGAAGTACTGTGAGACTAATGATTTACAACGACATATTGATGAGAGGTTCAAAGTAACAGTTTCATGGAATTTCACTCCTAGTTTAATCGAATCAAAACATTCAAAAGGTAATTATAGCTATGAGATGCATTCTAAACTAATAGATGCACAGTTTTTCAAAAGGGAACCAGTAAAAAGGTTCAAATGAAAGACCACTTAGGGCATTAGCTCAGAAAACTAAGAAAGTCCAAAAGATCCTGAAAAAGTGTTGTTGTTGTTGTTTCTAATGCCCCTTGGCGGGTTGTTCCAAACCAGATCCATAGCGGTTTTGGCCTGAAGTGTGCGGCTCCGGAGTCCGTCCTAGATAGTTGCCACCTCAATTTTGACCGTGCATCCCCTCCACCACAGGGACAGCCTCTGGAGGAGATCGTACCCTCTCCCACCCTCTCTGGTCTCATAGAGGGACTTTTTGGTCTACGGATTTGACGTGACCATACCCGGCCTACACACGGATGTATTTATTGGTACGTGTCTGGATTCGATCCTAACACCCTCAGCATCGAAATCCAGCACTCTACCACAAGGCTACCTCGAGACCTGAACAACTCATTTACGGGATAAGACATTCGCAGACAAGACAACCAAAGTCATCAAGTCTCATATGAAACTTGTGAACTAGAAGTTAGGCATCCTCCACACCCATTTACTCATCCATTGACATACCCACTTAAAACTGACCATTGGCTGAAATTCAATGGCAACGAAAAAACTGTAACTCGCGAAGTGGAATCGTGGAGTTGTTCAACTCAGGCTGAGATTTCAAAAAGGGCCCATCCCAAATCCCCCAAAAGTGGCCAGTAGGAAAGCGCTGCGACCAAAACGGGCAACCTGGAACGAAAGATTCGATAAACATGCCTACTCAGCTTCTTGACAGATGGTCCGAGAAATTCCTGGAGAATTAAAAGAAAAAAATTCCCATTACCTAAAACATTTCCAGAGGGATGAGGTGAGACTGTTATTCGTTCGATCCCCAAAACCCCACAAATACCCATTTATGTTTAGATCACTAGGAGAAAACCCAATAAAATAATTACAAAGAATTACGCGAGCACTGATTAAATTTATAAAACGTCTAAAATTAGTTTTATTTTATAAAACGACTTTTTGACTAATATTCTAGACATTTTAGACATAATTAATATTAAAAACACTATTGTAAGGTATAAGATGAGCTACAAGTGGTTATCAAAATAATGGAAACACCTATCAATATTAGTGGTGTTTATGAATGTGCTTCGTATTCCTTAAAAACAAGACTGACCACCGGTATTTTTATATAATATAGTGTATGTATTATTCTACTGTCAGGTAGCAGTAATGAAGCTAAGGGCATTGGGCTTTTTTTTTTTTTGGGGGGGGGGGGGGGACCGCGTAAAATGTCAAATCTTGCAGACGTTGTGAAAAGGGCAAATTGTTGGTGAGCATTTAAATTGGAGTATCTGATACTGTAATCCCCAGGCTAATGGGTGTTTTTTGAGCTACGGTATCGAAAGTCATGATAGCATACAGAGTGCAGGGGAAAACATCCTTTGCCAAACAGTATAGTGGACGAAAGGGAGAGCTGAGTGAAAGAAACGGACGAGGTATTAAAGCGGATTGTGACATGAAGAAAGAAAATAACTGCAAAATGTAAGAGCTCAATCTGCATCTGCATGTTCCGGTATCAACCATTAGAGGTAGAAGGGAACTTCACAAACAAAGCATTTACGGAAGAGTAGCTATTCCCAAGCCACTTGTAATAGATGCCAATACAAAATATCGTCCATAATGGTGCCACGAGCTCAAATCCTGGTCGATTAATATATCGAAAAACGGCATTTGGTCCGATGAATCATTGTTCACATTGTTCCTCGCAACAGGAAGTGCATATGTCTGGAGAACCCCTACACAAGCGTAAGATTTTGGCTGTCTCATCTCAACTGTCAATCATAGAGGTAGATTTATCAGGGTTAGGGATGGCATCTCATAGTTTTCTTCAGGCCCTATTGTAACCCTAAAAGGGAGATTGAATGGGAAGGACTATGTCGAAATTTTAGCTCACTAGTCCATCCTATGGTGCAAACATTGTTTCTTGCAGGAGATGGCGTTCTCCAGGATGATAATCCCTCTATACATACAGCTAAATGTATCAAGTATTGGTTTGAAGAGCATGAAAAAGAAGTCAAATTTCTTATCTTGCCCTGTACAATCTCCCCGACTATATATCATCCAACCACTGTGATCTGTTTAAGCGGATCGAGCCAGGTATCGATATCCACTACAGCATCTCTACAGGAACTTTCATGATTTTTAACTGAAGAATGCTATAATATATTTTTAACCACTATTCATGACTTGAGTAATCCAATTCCAATGTGAATCAGGTGGTATTATATGGCAAAGGTGATCCTACGCCATATTAATAAAGGCTTTCATGATGTTTCTTAGTGTTTCCATTATTTTGATAACCATCTGTATCTCCTTTTTCGTATGTGACAAAACACTGTTAACAGGTAAATATAAGTATTCAGGTTTTGCTGAAAGTAGGATACTAACACCAGGTCTGTGTGTTATATTTTCTCTACTTCATGGTCTTAAAATTTGAAAAATACTTGTGGTTTCACAGAATGATGCACAATTTTGCGACAAACACTTCAATAAACAATCTTGAGAAATTTGGAAGAAATCAGGAGAAAATAAATGCGCATGGAGCATTTTGAAAAAATTCTAGAATTTTTGAAAAACTTTATGAAAAACAGGTCTTATTCTTACAAAATTCTTATTTGTGAATTTAAGTGTCCTCAATACACTAGAAAAGAAAATTAATTATTCTCATTTTGTATGTAGAGTAAAATATTGAAAATTTTAAAAAACGAGGTTGAATGACCCTTGTCTCCTTAAATAGATATAAAATATTTTAGACCATACCTTTTCATATTTTAATAAATACATGAATATCGCACTCACACTCAAAGCCTATTCTTTAATAATTTTTATCATAACGTTTTTAATTATCTTTTTTAAATTCTAATCGGTTAATCTATAATTTTAGTTAACTATTCGGTTTCCGAAAGTAAATAAGTGGTAAATAAGTTTCTACCTTATAGCGATTTGAAAAACATTTCTAATTGTTTCTGAATCTTCTAATTTCTGAGGTATACTAATTGAGACTCTATTGCGAAATTTAATAAATCCCGATGGAGGATACATTTTATTATTTCTAGCAAACAGGATAACGCCTCCTGATGTTGTCTGTATTTAATTATATTCCTTGGTTTTAGAAAATAATGATTGTTAATTGAAAGCTAGAAACTAGCTTATCTTACCTTAACACGGACACATAAAAAAAAATTGAGTTAAAATTTTTATTATTTTTTGTAATGGTTAACCATATATTTGCAAACAAAATCACATCATAAAACTTCTCATAAAAGTTTCAAGAAATTTTAAATTAATTTTTTTTTAAAGATCGGGAATTTAAAATCGTTATAACTCAAAATATTATTTGTCGAATTTCAAATTTTTTAATTCAATTGAACAGAAATATATAAGTTTTAACTTTGATTCAGCATTTTATTAACTATAAATTTAAAAAAACTTAAATATAAAAACTTAAATATTTAGAGGAAAAATTTTTAAAAAAATTATGTAACTTATTTTTAAAAAATCCTATTTCCAAATGTAAATATTTTTGTTCAAATTTCCTAAAACAAATTAAAGTAAAACAATTGAAAAAGACATGTACCAAGTTTGAACCATTTATCTTTTATCGTTCTTCATTTATAACTATTTTAAAGACGAGAAATGGTGAAAAAGCTATCATGCAGAAAAACGCCTTTAAGGTTTAAACAAAGATTCGCTGCTAATAGAATGTTCCAAAACAAAAATAACTAATATCTCCTGTTCTAATTAAGATAGAAACATGATTTACACGCCATTTTAAGCGGAAAAGAAGACAAAAAATTTTAATCCAATTAAAAAAATTTCGAAAATTAAAGGAATTTTTTGTCCCTGTCTCCCTTAAAATTGTAAAACTAAAAAAAAAAAAATCTAATATATTCCTTCAGAAATACTAACTTTTTTTCCAAAATTCAGTTATTATATTTTCTATTTCTGTATATATTATCAAACCCTTTGATACAGTAAATTTAATAATTAAAACATTCATTTTAAAATTATGCTCAAAGTCACCCTGACTTCAGAATTTTAGTGTGACATTTTCCTTTTAACCACGTTCAAGAACAAAAATATAATTTCATAGTGATCATACCAAATATGCAAGTCATAAATTGGACATTTGAAACAAACTTATCAAAAGATATTTTGTTGCACACTGAAATCATTTTTCAGTTCAACGCAGCTTTTGCTTTGTCATGCATTCCGAGCAATAATTTTTGTTCCAAATGAATGCTGCACCCGTAATTGTCTGCACAGTAGAATCTGTAGTTATTCTGTACAGTAGCTGTGTAGTAAATGACAGAATTTCTTTCACAATAGAAAAGTAATTACGAAGATTCAAGATATTTCTTTGAAATTATTCTTCCGGGATATAAAATGAATAGGACCATTCAAGCAATATCGCGCTCTAGAAAGCATATTATCACCAGTAAGCAAACTACAATGTTTTCTCTCTGAAACACAATATTTCAGAGAAAAGAATCAACTTTTAGTTAACATTTCTGAAAGGAAATACATTCAACCCGCTTTCAGAAAATTTCTTCTGTATTAAGTGTATTATTATATTGTTTTCAGCAGTTTTATTATCTAGAACATCTATGAAATGCAACGTAAATATCTATTACTCACGGCTTTTGCGCATTTTGAAAAATAAAATGACCAATGTAGAGTGCCATAAAGATTTCATTATTTCAGTGAGTATCGTGAGAATATAATATAGGTTTTTAAAAGGATGTAGAGAATAATATAAATAAATTTCAGACAGCTAATACTTAACCAGAATGGCGGAAATTTTAAATTGTCTTTTAATGATTATTTTGTTTCCTACAAAAAATTAGTCCTTAGTGACTAATTGTATATGTGTTTTACAATATAAAATTTACTACACGAACTGATTTTTTTGGTCGAAGAAAGAAACAAGATAATTCATGTTATCTAATAAATAATGCATATCAGTATGATCTAAGGAGACACCTATAAATTGAAAAATACGATGTCTACATGCTTATGTAAAATTATTATGTATTTCAAGTAAACGTGTAAAAACAAACAAGTGTAAAAAAACGAATGTTTTACACTCATAATTAACCATCATATTGTTATATATATATATATATATATATATATATATATATATATATATATGACAGGCGTGAGGTTTGCATTAGCAGTCATCATGTTAATACTGGTGGCGAGTGGTAAGTAGTCTAAATCCAATAAATAAACATAGTTCTAGCTCAATCCAATTTATTTCACCTTCCGGCAACCACTGATCCAAGTAGCGCATATTTGAGCTCTCGCCATTTTCAAATTAGGGACCCAGCTGACACGCGTCCACTAGCAATGAATTAAATCCCGCCGTCTGATTACACGCTATTGTTTTTCTCCATCCAAAGCCACCGCGCATGCCTACATGGTCTCTGTGACGCATACACCGGCGATGAACCATGGGTGGAGCTACAGATGTCAATCAATCCAAAGGGAAATTCCCCGATATCTCTCGATGTATTTCGAACCAAGATATGAGAATAGTGGCGAATTACGCCACGACAATAAATTAATTACTAAGCCCCCTTTAAATTTAGAATAATTATTTCGTTCCCGCTTAAGTCCGACAACTTTCCCCCCCCCCTGAAGGCGTGCACACAAAGAGTAGCTAATTCCCTGTGGCAACAACCCCTACGATAAAAAACATTACATCAGTAGACTGGAAAACATGCTGAGTAGGGACGTCTCTCTACACAACAGGTTCCAGTGAAAAACCCCTTAATTAAAAATCAACCGTTCCCTTAACAACCCCTGGATTGATTCTTTCTGTTCTGTAAGACTTGGAGCAGTGGTTTAAAAATACACAGTTTACAATTTTTCAAGTTACACAAAAATTCTTGAGTTGTACAATTTTATATCACTGATGACTTAAGGCAAAAAGGAAAATATTACAGCATTATCTCAAAATATATCACTATAAATTCAAAATATCACTTTAATTATACCAATATATAATCTCAATAGGACATCACCTGAAAAACAATGTCACTTCAAAAACTCACCTAGGAACAAAGTAATTGAAAATCACAAAATAACTATTACCCATTAACGTGGAATGTTAGTAGCATTTTACAATCTAAAGTCCAGGCTTGAATACTTTCATCAGCCTCGTTGAGTGGGAATGTAATAAACAGTCTTGTATGCTGTCCACTCATCTTATAATTTTATAACAGTTCCAGTTTAAAATTCTACAAGTATGACTTTATTTACACAGATTATGGTAATGTGAAAATGGAGGTACATGAAAAAATATTTAAATATATGAAAGACAAAACTAAATGCGGTCGACCGGCTTGTTTGGAGGCCTCCTTGACATGGTTGACCCTGTAAAATACTCAGAGACACAACATATTAATAATTGAAAAAATATATAAATATTGATCAATTTCCCATGGGATTATTTTTCTCGTATCTTGTACTTGCCGAACGACACAAATGTATTTTGACATCAATTACAATACAGTTTATCTATTTAGAGCTCTGTTATACCTTCGACTTACTTATGAAATACAAACATATGAAATTACACATGAAATTCAAAATTCTCTACATATTATTTACACTTCAAAATTTTTCCATAACACAAAAATCTGATTCAAATTTATCACAATTCAAAGTTATCAAACATTTTATAATTTACACTTCATTCACCTTAATATTTCACAATGATAGATTCATTATGTAAAACAATTCACTTTAGGTACTGGTGTACCATTCCTTCATCTGTGTACATTCTGTTTAATTCAAGCTGTATGTTTTTTGTTTGTGTGTGTTTGTGTAGTTGAGTGAACAAGTGCATGGTTGGGTCAGAGGAGAGCAGGTTCAACAATTTCCCACCGTCTTAACCACAACCGACAACTCTAAACAAAATTCAGAGTGAAAAATTGGTGCGTATAGTGCACGACACTGAAACTCTAGGTTGGGAAAGGCTCAAAAGAGATCAGTACACAACATTTAACCACATAAGTGGAGTCAAGAGGGTGTTAGGCACCCAACATATAAAATCAATTAAGAGATGGATCTCTGGGATAGGCAATTTGGTCATATTCGGGAAAATGTAGATACAGCTCCACACATTAATGTAACAAAACATTGCAAAGATGGTAACAAAATTTTCAAAATAATTTAGGTTTAGCCAAAGTTCTTTCATAAGTTATTAAATTTCAATTCAAAAATACATAATTATTAACATCCAATAAATTCAATACAAATCATCTTCTAGTTTACTTTCACAATATTACTTCATCAGTTCCAATGTTATTATTTTATTTACTCATTAACAATCATAACTTTATAATTTCAATTTTTTACTTGTAACTCGTATCAACATTTTATCTTAATTTCCCCCCCCCTCCCCAAAATTGTGGATGAAACAACATTATTGTAATTTAAACTCACTATATGGATGAAAATGCCTTAATCTAGTTGAGTGCACAATTTCACTCTTTTTTCCAGTGTATTGGTTTGGTTTATCAATTTCGAAATTAACATTAGAAATCTGGCTTAAAATTTTATAAGGGCCTGAATAGGGTGGATCTAATTTTCTTGAATTTGGGTATTTGAATTCTTCGTACATCACTAAGTCACCAATTTTGAAGTTTGACTGTATAAAATTTCTATCATATCTTTGTTTATTAATTTTATGGTGCTGAATTGTTCTTTGCACTGCAATCTTTCTTGCTTCTTCAACTGGCGGATAATGTAATGAAGTTATTTTAGGTAATGGTGAGTTATATGGCAAATTTCCAAATAGGAGGTAATTCGGGGAAAATCCAGTTACTCTATGGGGTTGATTATTATATTCGGAAGTCACTTGTTCTAAAATTTTTGTCCATGGAATTTTTTTCGAAGAAGTATTAACTTTACACCTTAATTTGGATACAATCGTTTGATTACATCTCTCATTTTTGCCATTACACTGGGGTCTGTGGGCTGAGGTAAGTAGTTGTCTCGTATTGTGGTGTTTTAGGAATTTCTTAAACCTTGAGGAAGTAAATGCAGCATTTCTGTCACTTAATATTTGTTTCGGAACTTTAATTTTGAAAATTTGTTTTAAACAGTTTGTGTATGTCTCACTTGTCACACTTTTTGAAGGAAAAGTCCAAATATATCTTGTTGCATGATCAATCACCAGATGAAGATATTTTTTTGTCGAATTATAATAGTTAAAACCTCCAACTGTATCAACTGAGATTAGGTCAAATGGTTCATAAGCAATTGGCACTTGTTCCATCAGTCCATACTTTCTCTGAGTCGATTTCTTGTTTTTCTGACATGTTTCACAACAACGAACAAAATTTGAAATGTCTAATATTATGTCTTGCCAATAGTAAATAGGGGAAATTAATTGTAACATCTTTCTCACACCTGGGTGGCCAAATTTTTCATTTGCAGCGGTTATTAATTTTAGTCTTAATGATGGCGGGACTACAATTTTGATTAGATTTTTCTTTTTTACTGTTAGAACTCCACTATATTTTTTGTACTTTACATTATTAACATTATCGTTTAATTGTGCCTGAATAATTTCATCTGTGGTTAGAAAATAAGAATATTGTGATACAAAGTGGCTTATTGGGTTCCTTGATAGCATATCAGCTTCATAATTATATTTACCTTTAATGTGCACTATTTCATAATCATACATGGAAAGTTTTAAAGACCATCTAAACAGTCGTCCAGTTAAATGTTTAATATTTTTGAGCCATTGTAAGGCTGAATGATCCGAATGTATTGTGAATTTTTTCCCATGTAAGTAACAATGGAAACGGTCAATAGAATCAACAATCGCCAAGCATTCAAGCTCAGTGACAGCATAGTTTCTTTCGTGTTTTTTCAGTTGTCTTGAGTGAAAAGCTATTGGGTGTAGTTGGCCATTAGGGTGCTTTTGCTTTAGGACAGCAGCAACTGCTTCTTGACTTGCGTCGACAAAAAGGTGGCATGGGTAATTTGGGTTAAAAAGGGTTAAAATCGGTTTTGATATGAGTTCATCTTTTAGTCTTTGGTAGGAATTTTGACATTCTTGGGACCAATCCCATTTTACATCCTTTCTAAGTAATTTGTTTAATGGAAGTCTCAATTTTGCATAGTCTTGTATAAACTTCTGATAGACATTTATGGATCCCAAAAATCTCTGCAATTCTTTAACATTTTTGGGTGGTAGTAATTTTTTTATTGTTTCAATGTTTACATTATGAGGTGAATATTGTCCTTTAGAAATCTCATATCCTAAAAATTTTATTTCTTTCTTAGCAAATTGGCATTTTGATTGGTTTAATTTCATATTTTCCTTTTCACAAATTTTAAAAATTTCTTCTAAATGTTTCATATGTTCATTAAAGGTTTGTGAAAATATTATTATATCATCAAAATAGTTCAAAGCATAATTGATTTGGTATTTATTTAGAATTTGCCTAATTGCTCTCTGGAAGACACTTGGTGCATTTTTCCAACCAAACGGTAGTCTTGTCCATTCATAAAGTCCAAAGTTTGTTGTGAATGCCAATTTTTCAGTGTCACGGTCATGTATTTCTATGTGCCAATACCCTGAAGTTAGATCTAATGTTGAAAAAAATTTGGCATGGGCTAGTTGATCTAATAAGTCATCAATTCGTGGAATAGGTTCAGAATCAGTTTTAGTAATTACATTTAATTTTCTGTAGTCTATGCATAGCCTAGTTTTTCCTTGGCCTTTTTTCATTGCTAATGTTACTGGGGCGCTAAATGGAGAATGTGAGGGCTTTATAAAACCTGCTTTTAACAATTCGTCTATTTGTTTTTTTATTTCAGCATTTTCAGTTTGAGATGTGCGATATGGTCGTTGTGCAATTGGGAGCTCTGAAGTTAAGTGTATTTTTTGGGGTTCTAATTTTATTTTTCCAACGTCATATTTATTTTTTGAAAAGATATGGTCGAAAGTTTCTAGAATGTTTTCTAAATGGGGCCAGTCCTCGGGTATTTGCTCTGGTGTTTGGAAGTCCAAAGCATCACCGGGCTCTTTAAATAGAGTTTTCAGTGTATCATCGGGGATACCTGATATCTCCTTTAAATTTTGAACATTATAATTAGTATTTGCTATTTTGTTTGAACTCTCATAATTTATAACTGGATTTCTCATTCTTTGGTTATTATCAACATTTAGGGTTTCAATGTCATTGGAAGAAACATTATACACATTATCTTTCACAGCATTATTGTAAACAGTCCTTTCATAGTACTCAGGGGAGTGATCACATCTTAAATAGTTTCTTTTTACAAAATTTCTACCTTTATGATACCTTCTGTTATTATTTTCAGCCCGATAGTTAAAAATTTTTCTACCTTCATATACACTTTTGTTTACATTTCTAAAGTTACACATATTTTTGTTTTCATAATACCTTTTACCATTATACATGTTATCACAATAATTTTTACAATTTTCTCTTTGAACATTCAATGCATATGGATTAACAAAATTATTATTATTATTACATAGTATTATCTCTTTATTACATTGGAACACCTTTAATTTTCTTAAATTTATTTCGAGACGAAAAAGTCTCATATGTTCTAAACTTAGCAATACATAAGGTAGGTCACTCTCAATGGCCCACATTTCAATTTCTCTAGTTAATTTGCCAATTGTTACATTTGTTTTAATTATTTTTGTTACAGGTACTTGACCATCAGTTTGATTTATTACCATATTTTTTTAAATTTAATGTTTTAAAACATTTTACCTCTTTAAGTAATGATTGTGAAATTATTGAAATTGTACTACCGGTGTCTAATAAGAATTGAAATGTTTGTTCACTCACCCGAGCTTGGATCGTAAGTCATCTGTTATTTGCATAGTATCCTCTATGGTTATTTTGGTGTCTTCTGTTGTTATCTTCTGCACTTTGATAGTGTCTCTGTTCATCATATCTTGACGTATTGCTGTAATTTCCTTCATTTTGTCTTCTGGGTTGATCATAATTAATCCACCTTCTTCTGTAGTGTGGCTCCGAATTTCTGCGCTCTGTCTCACTGTCACCGAAGTTTCGACGATCGCCGGCGATGAAATCTGTTCTTCTTTCCGGAGCGATACGCGGTGCGGACCGAGGTACCGGCAAATGTAATTTTTTCGCTTTTTCCAGCCATTCGAAAGGGGTTCGTATCTCTTGCAACGAGAGCAAAGTTCGTATGTTTCTTGGAGCGTCTAATGACAGTGTTTCTATGATTTCACTGTCTGTTTTATGAAGTTCTTTTCCCAGTTCTAGTTTTTCCTTGAAATACTGAAAAAGGTCATCATTGTCATTTAATTTTAGTGTCCTAAACCTTGTTATCAGTTCTTCTCTGCTCTTTGAAAAAATGGACAGCAGTTGTTTTTTAATATTAATGTAATCTTCTTTATATAGTTCCGTGGATATTATTACTTCTTGAATATCTTGACTTAAGTAGCGCATTAAATTTTCTTTTTTCCATTTCTCATTTAATTCAAACGTGCTGCAACTCTCTTCAAACAACTGGAACCATTGAAAAATATTTTTGATACTTCTGTTATCGAATTGTGGTATTGGTAATTTTATTTCAGGCATGTTTTTTCTTTCGAACGGTTTTTCTTTCAATATTGCTTCTTGAATTTTTCCTGTGCAGCCTGGTATGTTTTTTAAGATAGGTTTCTTGTCATCATTCGCTTGATCGACATTTTCATTTCCGGTGTTCATTTGTTCTTGAATCCAATTGTCATCGAGTATGATTTCGTGAAATTCCGTTTTCACTTCAGTCTTCGATGCCATGTTGTTTTATTATTATTATTATTTTTTTTTTTAAATTTATCGTCGTTTCATAAATTTTCGCACTGTCGTGCTAATCCAAAAGTGAGGCGGGTTTTTTTTTCTGCGTAGTTCTTTTTCATCCTGCCGGCTCTTGGCAGGCGTGAGGTTTGCATTAGCAGTCATCATGTTAATACTGGTGGCGAGTGGTAAGTAGTCTAAATCCAATAAATAAACATAGTTCTAGCTCAATCCAATTTATTTCACCTTCCGGCAACCACTGATCCAAGTAGCGCATATTTGAGCTCTCGCCATTTTCAAATTAGGGACCCAGCTGACACGCGTCCACTAGCAATGAATTAAATCCCGCCGTCTGATTACACGCTATTGTTTTTCTCCATCCAAAGCCACCGCGCATGCCTACATGGTCTCTGTGACGCATACACCGGCGATGAACCATGGGTGGAGCTACAGATGTCAATCAATCCAAAGGGAAATTCCCCGATATCTCTCGATGTATTTCGAACCAAGATATGAGAATAGTGGCAAATTACGCCACGACAATAAATTAATTACTAAGCCCCCTTTAAATTTAGAATAATTATTTCGTTCCCGCTTAAGTCCGACATATATATATATATATATATATATATAAATACATACATGTGTGTGTGTGTGTGTGTTATTCCTTCAACTTATGTACGACTATCCGAATATAAATTCAAATTCTCAATATCTCTATATCTGAATTCGGCAGCTTGGAAATATTCTAGTTCCCGGAAATCATTCTGCGACTTGCCGATTCATCCCGTATTCTATTTTTGAAAAAAAAAAGCGGTTGACATTTCATTCACATTATCGTTCCATTTCCCATTGGATTCTTCGGCCTTCCATTAACTGGCTTTGTCATCTTGCACCAGAAATTACACATTAGGAGTTTAAAAAATAAACCTCTCTCTGGGTATCCATCTTAAAGTCTCTTTCTTGTGATGGGCTCCTCAGCATTGCAAATCTAATAATTATGGAGTCAATATGATTCGCACATAGGCGGGAGTTCTCAGAATTTCATGCAAGGACCTTTAAAACGAATTTAACAGAAAACTACCTTCACAAAAGTACAGCGAATTACATTCAATGTTTTTTTTTTCTTTCAACCAGAGTCAACTCATAAAGTCTGAGATATGTGATACTTTTACAAACAAGTTGTCATAATACTCGTGTCAGTTTATGATATTTTTCTTGTATAAATGTCCTTCCTTTTCAGTAAAACTGATAAATTACGTATAAAAATCGGTTGATATGATAAACTCAATTTTTAAATTAATGATTTGCTTAAGGTAACTCAATGGGGACTTTAATTACAATAATTTAAAAAGCAGCTTAATACATGTGTTTTAAAACTAGTTTAAAAATTGAAGAATCATTCAATGAGTTTTTATTGGATACGATAGATATTTCTACCTTTTAGGCAACACTAGTTGTAAGAAATCATTTGAATATAAGGAAATTAGTTATTTTTACAAAAACTACAAGTATTTTTTTCTACAAATATCTTCATATAGAAAATCTTTCGTATTATTTATATCATGTATTTACAGACTTCTAACTCGTAAATATGGGGGAATTTTGACAATAGCCTTATTCAAATTATCTAATTATAACTGACTAGCCGGGCTTTGCCCGTCTATGCTCGGGCCCCACAAAAGAAAAAAAGGCCCTTTTCAGGGCTATACAAATGTATTAAATTCCCGTCAATTTTCATTCCCGTCGCTGCCGACAGATGGCTGCCCATACTGGAGATGGGTGATTTGATTGTTTCGTCTCAGCGGTGGAGTGCTTTTAGAATTAAAATATCTGTAAAACTATTAAAGTAACATAATAACTGTAAGCAGAAAAAATTATCAGCTTTCAAAGCTCTTTCCAAATATGTAACATTTATGTACTTTCATGAGAAAAAAAAATACACCGATACACCGATTTTCGACAAAAATGTGGGCCATGTTTTCAAAGAATGGGTGATCTCCGGAGACGTGACGGTCACGTGATCCGACGGACTACAAGACATTTACCTCTGTTGCTTTATTTATATAGATAATAACATTCTTATGCAATGTTAAAAATATATGTACTCAGCGCACAATATATTTTTGCACATTCTTTATAAAAACAATTATTCACGCTTACAAAATTTATCGTAGCTAGCCTTTGCTAGGTTTATATTTTCAATTAAAATAGCAAAACTAAATTTCTTCTTCACTTCGGATGTACATAATACTTCAAAAAAAAAATGGTAGAATAATCTTTTCGACCCTCAACATATTAAAACTTTTAGCAAAACTATGCTTTTACATTATCAGTTCTTAAATATAACCTCTCGTATGGGAAGTTCCGCATAAACATCCAGAAAATAATAAAAAAAAAGAAAAATTAATCTGATATTTTTCGCCGGGGTTTGTTTTCTCTAAGTTCATTAAAGTTACAAGTCTTGCAAGATTAATAAAACTTTGATAAAATTAAGTGCATCACTCCTTTTATGCAGGCTTTATTATAACATCCGAATAATGCTGGAGAAGACATTCTTAAAGAGTTTCTGGTTTTCTTTCTTTGTAATAAATTAAACGAATAAGGGGCACATTGTATGTAAATATGCCAAAAACTTACATACACAGGTACATACATATTTATAAATCTTATATATAAAGAAGAAACGGGAAATGGGTCGTGGTGTGAGTCATGAACACTGAAGAACCGTGAGCCCTACCTTGATGAAATTTACACGGTTTAATGTTCTTGGAAAATCAGGATGAATGTGACTATTTTCATCCCGCTACGACGTTCCATTCTTGAATTATATTAGAACAAGTTTGCACGGTATCAACGGATAATTTTTTTCCATTGTATTATTTCATTGTTGCCAATGACATTATAACATTTCCGTAAAAATAAATAGACATGAATTAAAAACGGGATTTATTCATATATTGGCGAATTCAATAATGAATTTGATATATTATTTTCATATACGTGGCAAAGCCGGAATATTTCTTTTTAAAAAATGAAAATGTAAAGATAGAAAGTCATTCATTTTCAATGAATGTGTTCCCAATCCGTTTCATGCATGAACTATCCCAAGCTACCTGTACAAACTCAAATATACTGAAGGACACGTTCACTTAGCTAGAAACACATGCGTTTAGCCTTTATTTATATAACTGAAGTGACATTGAAACATAGCAGATGATTTAGTTTTGAGAAAGAATTACAATCATGAAATACGTGTATATTATAATTAAGAAAGTCTAAAAGTGGCATTGAAACGTAGCAGACGATTTAGTTTTGAGAAATAATAACAATCATGAAATACTTGTACATTCTAATTAAGGAAGTATGAAAGTGGCATTGAAGCGTAGCAGACGATTTAGTTTTGAGAAAGAATTCCGAGCATATAATATGTGTATATTCCTGTTTCTATAATAATTATCAGATTTGCTGTGTTTTAATATTGAATGTGTTCTCAATTTATTCAAACATTATTGATTATTTTTCTATAATAATAAATCAATTCAAACTAGCTGTAAATTAATTCTTTAAAATGCCCAAAAAGAAGAGAGCACTGGAATGGATCTGACAGAAGAATGTTTTTCGCATGGGCAGCTATATGTGGGAGTGTCTAGAGCAAGGAATCAATCAGAATTATGCATTGTCGCAGATGATAAAAAAGAAACAAATAATGTTGTGTAATGTTGGCAAGTATTAAAATAATAACAAATTAGTTAATAAATAAATTTTTTATTACTGAAAAAATGAAATTAATTTGTTTAAGAGTTGTTATAACTTTAGTGCATCATAACATGAGGCTAATCATTGAAAAAAAAATAACAGAAACCGAATCCCGAGTGAAGCCGGGTAATACATATAGTATAAATTATATATGTAAAACAGTTTCTTGACTGACTGACTGACTGACTGGTTGGCTAGCTCGGTGACAGATAATGCACTGACGAAACTGCTGGACCAAAAGGGCTGAAATTTTGCATGGCGATTCTTATAGTGTAGAAGTGCACTAAGAAAGATTTTTGAAAAATCCTTCTTAATTTTTTAAAATTAAATTTGTAGGCTGTTTTTGTAACATTTTTTTAGTTGGCATTTAAAATAATAATCTGACGGTTATAAAATTTATATCACGAGAAAGATCATAAAAGTTTCTTTTAAATGAAATATTTTTCGAATCTTTACCTTCATTTTCTGATTTTTGATGAATTTTTAAAAATCAATTTTTAGAATTTAATTTATTAAATGCTGATCACGAGATTTCTTTTCTTTTTGTGATATTTCAAATTCATTTTACGTCACGTGCATAACAACGAAATAAATTGACAAAAAATATTTAACTACAGAAAAAGAAAATTTAACCACTAGACTAATTGAGATGGAAGTTTAAGAATTTAATTCAAATTAGTATGTTTTAGGAATATGAAATTAAACCTATATATAAAACTGCAATTTCCCCTCAAAGTATGCTTCGCCATGACGATAAATAAGTCTCCAGGCCAAACTTTAAAATGCGCTGGCGTGTATGTAAGAGAAAATTGTTTCTCCCACGGTCAGTTTTATGTATCTTGCTCAAGCGTAAGTTCGCGGACGAGCCTGGTAATATTAGTTCCGCTCAATGAAGAAACAAAAAAAAAATGTTTATTAGGAAATCCACTAAAGAGCAATTTCATAATTTTTTCATTGTAATTATCCTAAAATGTACTCCGTAGCGAAGCACGGGTATTCAGCTTGTGTGTATATATACAGGGTGTAACGAAACTCTTGGGCAAAACTTTAAGGGGTGATAGTACACATCAAGACAAACAATATTATATAAGAAACTTAGGGTCCCAAACGTCTTCCATAGGAGATAGACGCCATTAAAGTTTAGGGTCCGAAATTTCAAATGATTATAAAAAACGGAAAAATGGGTCAATTCGTTAGCGGTTATAGCTAAAATTATTCTTTTTGTCAGTTTTTTCTTGAAAAATAAATGTAAAGATAAAGTTTAAAAAAATGTCGATAGAGGGCGCTTTAGACTTTGGAGTAACGAACAACTATTTTTCACCGTTATTTTTTTTATCACATTAAATGCTTTCAAAAGCTTAGACTTAAACTTAAATTTTGAGCTCAAAATCTGATTCGTTGGGGGTGGTTAAGTAGCGCAAACGGAATTGTGTTCAGGAGTTGAAATTTGAAACTCCCTCCCTCCTGAACAGAGTTCAGTTATTCCTAATCTTGGTGTCGTAGGACTTTGTGTCGTAGACCAGGCAGAAACTACTACCTCCTAGACGTAAAATAAACTAGAGAGGGATGACAAAATTAAAAAAATTATTCATAATACTAGACATGAGCAATTTCTCCTCTCGAAATAAAAAAAAAAACAATTTGATGTACGCACGTCGTGCGCATGAATGAAGGTTTAATGAGTGATGACACGTAGAAAATGGAACACGCGTGATTTTCTTGTGGAATCACAAAAACTGCTCGAAAGAGCGCCCACCCGCAAGGATGCAGGCCTCACACCGCCGGCGGAGGGACTTTCGAACATTAGCAAATACCCCGGGCATCTCCCGGATATCGCCTGCTACGACGGAAATTCTCGCAACCAGTTCCTCGTTGGAGTCGACAGGGCTTGCGTAAACAAGACTCTTCATATGGCCCCAGAGGAAGAAGTCTAGACAGGACAGGTCAGGCGAGCGTGCTGGCCAATTCACCGGACCACCCCGTCCAATCCATCGCCCTGGATATGCTGTATCCAATGCACTTCCCGCATTTGCGCTGAAATGTGCAGGCGCTCCATCATGTTGGAACCACATACGAGCCTTTATGTTGACTGGAACACTTTGAAGCAGAACTGGAAGCACCTCTTGTAGGAATACCAGATACGTTCCGCCGTCCAGGCGCCTTGGCAGAAGATATGGCCCGATCAAATGATCGTGGATAATTCCGGCCCACACATTTTTGTCATCCCTCTCTCGTTTATTTTACGTTTAGTGGGTAATAGTTGCTGCCTGGTCTACGACCGAGCATCCAAAATCGTGAATAACTGAACTGCGTACAGGGGAGGAGGAGGGGTTCAAATTTTACTTCCTGAACACTGTTGAGTTTTCGCGACATAACCACCCCCAACGATTCAGATTTTGGGCTGAAAATTTAAGTTTAAGTCTAAGCTTCTGAAAGCATTTAATCTGATACAAAAAATAACAGTAAAAAATAGTTGTTTGTTACTCCAAAGTCTAAAGCGCCCTCATTCGGCATTTTTTTAACTTTATCTTTAAAATTTATTTTCCAGAAAATCTTGACATAAAGAATAATTTAAGCGAAAACAGCAAACGAATCGGCAAATTTTCCCGTTTTTTATGATCATTTGAAATTTCGGACCCTAAACTTTATTGGCGTCTATCTCCTTTGGAAGACGTTTGGGACCCTAAGTTTCCTATATAATATTGTTTGTCTTGATGTGTACTATCACCCCTTAAAGTTTTGCCCAAGAGTTTCGTTACACCCTGTATACATATATATACATATATATATATATATATATATATATGTTTGTATATACAAACACCATATAATTAAGGCTCTTTTTTCAGTCAGTGATAATTCATTCTTAAATATAAATTCTCCTGCAGCGAATACTAATTTCCTTTTACAATAGTAATACATAAAGCACATTCGCTACGCAAATGCGTGTTATCAATCATTTCCATGTGAAAGTAATCCTGAAAAGTGGGAAAGAAATATTGAGATAAATGAGAATTCTTTTTTTTTGTCTGATTGTTACTAGTTACGCCAACAATTTTTCGAATTGTTTTGAAAAAAAGAAATCTTCGTGAATGTGGATCAAATATATGGCATAGTCCATCAGCTCAGGTGCAATGGATATTAGGTGTATTCCTAGCCTTGCTAATGGTTTATTTCTAAATACACATAGGAGAAAATGAACGAGGGGGTGGAGAGATAATGCAATTATAGATGGGCATAAAGGAAATTCAGTCATTTTTGACCAGGGTGTTGCTACATATCTTATTCAATGAAGAGATATATTAGATTTATCAAACATATGGCACATTATTCTAATCATTAGAATATTGGGAAAATATGCCACATGATTCGATTTCTATCCGAAAAGAAGTTACTGTTTTAAGAGTTAATAAAAACAACGAATAATTGTGATGTGAGACAAGATATTGTTAATTTCCTGGGATTATGTGATTGAAGTATGATGTAAAGTGATACATATATACAGGTGATACTGCCAGTTGATGTCTGAATTTAAAAGATTTTATTTCTTACGTTTAAACGCATATATGAGTCCTTTATCCATGCAGATGCACCAAAAAGCAAAATTTTTATGGTGTTACTAATTACTTTGAATTTAAAAGCATATTCATGATTTTAACGATAATAAACAAAATTGTTACAAACGCATGCAGGTTTATAAGTAAAAGACTAACAGAATATTTTGGTGTTACTAATTACTTTGAAATTAAAAGGATAATGATTTTAACGATGTTAAAAATATTGTTACAAATTGCATTGATGAAATCTATTAGTTTAGTAATTTGATAATGTTTTGCATATAATTTATAACATCTTAAACTGTTCACATTATTTGATTTCTTCAAGTTTATTTATTCTCGATGTATAACAAAATGCATTTTTTTTTGTGTGTGTGTGTTTGTGAATAATTATTTGAAGAAATGTTCCTTGAATCTAACACAAGTTGACAATCGCTGAAAATTAACAACAGCCCAAAAAATTTATTTGCTAAAATATATATTTTTTACAACCTTTCACATTCAGCGAAGTGGATATCACTAAATCTCCTGTGAAGCTCTCCCTATTAATGAGACTCAAAGTAATAACTTTAGTTGAGATTTACTACTATCTTTGTGAAATTCTCATTCGGAGCACGGGAACTGCATAAATATCTTATTTATCTTCATAATTCCTTCCCCTACTTTTTATGTATGTTTTATCATAACATATAAATAATGTTGCCGAAGACATTCTAACAGTATCTGGTCTTCTTTCTTTGTAAATAATTAAGCAAACTATGGGACACATTATGTGTAAACGTGTGTGTGTGTGTGTGTGTGTGTGTGTGTGTGAGTAAGTATGGCAAAATTAAGGATCTTTTTTTGCTGAGTTACGTTTAAGATTAATTCTTTTAGACCATTACTAATTTCCTAATTTCCTTTTACAGTGATACATCAAGTACATTAGAGCTGCCCTAAATGAATGTTATTAATCATTTCCACATAAAAGTAATCTTGAATAGGGGAAAATAAATATTGAGATAAAAGATAATAAATACATTTTTTTCTGACTGTTACTGGTACGTTAAAAGTGTATTGAACTGTATTGAGTCTTAGAAATCTCCTTGAAAGTGGATTAATTGTATGGCATGGTGTATTTGCTTAGATGCTTAGGTTAATTCCTATCCTAGCCCGGCTTATGGTTTATTTCTAAAAACACGCAAAAGGAGTGAAGCTAGAGAGATGCATTTATAGAACTGCATAACGGAAATTGAGTTGTTTTTGACCAAGGTGTCCCTAAATCTCTTTTTCTTTGAGGAGAAAAATTAAGTTTTTTCAAATACATGATACACTTTTATAACCATTAGAATTTCGGGAAAGGATTCCGCAATATTCGATGTTTATCCTGACAGTAGTTACTCTTTTAACCACACAAAAAAATAACGAATATTGTGGTGTGATCGAAGGTATCGTTAGTAAATGATGTACGGGTATATAAAGTGTAATTATATATATATATATATATATATATATATATATATATATATATATATATATATATATATATATATATATATATATATATGTGTGTGTGTGATAATAATCACATTCGGGAAAAATTAACACAAGGAAATCGATGCGATGGGAGATGCAGTCGGCACGAAGGAGTGATGCAGTTGTGCGAAGTGTTGATCCAGGAAAGCACTGAAGAAATTTAGGGAGAAACAGACACACATGCAGTCGCTCGTTCAGTGATGAGAGAAACAAACATGGAGCCAGAGAAGAGGAACACAAATTTCAGACGATATCCAGAAAATCACCTTTTTATTTAATTATGAAGCATGGAGAATGCTGCAGTGGCCACTGGACTTTCCCTGAGCGGGCGCGTGGAGCTGATTACATTAGAAAGTTAAGACAAGAGCGGTATAACCACTGAACTGTGGACAGCAGGTCCGACAGCAACGAGAGTTAGAAACGAAGGGAGCGAGAAGTCTTCCGTTCAGGCAAATATTAAATGGGTGTTTGGCGATACTGACGCCAGAGGGCCTAAACTACTTAATTTTTAATTGGGCGTCTTTAGGTTCGTGCAGTTCCCGTGTCCATTTCGGTTATACCGGGGATTACGTTATTGGTAGATCCCGCGCTTGTTATATCTGCGCACTATTGACCTGGTATAATGGAATTGTTTGTGGGTGGGGTAAAGAATCGGTCATGGGATCAAATATAATAGACCTTTCAACTATTATTAATTAAATGTCATGTAATTAAACATCCTAAAGTCTTCACATTGCGTTGTGTTTCACAAATTATTACAGACTATCTGATTGTAGATAATAAATGACACGTTTATTAATTAACCACACCTAAAATGATATACATACACACAGAAAATATTACACTTAATCCTTCCACTTATCACAGATATTCACACTTATTATTTTCAATATTGGCTACATTCATGAATTACGTTAAGTTACCTATCCACATTACTCCTAATTCCTAAATATCTATCAAAACTATATTATGAACTTATTCGGAATGAATGAGAAAATGCGAGGGCACATATTTATCACAAGGTGTCAAATAAAAGAGCACAGACATACCTCCACTGCTGTCTTTCACAGTCGCTGGGTTCTCGGAGAATTGAGGTTTCCTTAAATGAACTAGGACGGGGTTCATCAAATGCGCTCGCTCCGTTCGAAAATCTTTCAGGCACACCTGGTTCTTTGTCGGGGCTCGGTCAATAGCTGGTCAGGTAGGCTTGGCGCTCCGCTGGGTCTCGTTCATCGGGTCCGTACTCGGCTGGGCACTTTCGGCATAACTTATTATCTGTTATGGGCTCTCGGCATAAAACATCACATCAGATCTCGGCTATTAGCAGGAACCCCTTCGATTTAGGCTCTCCGCATCATACATCTCTTATCTGGTTCTTCGTATCTGGTCTTTTGCAAAAACAACCTCTTATTTGCTCTTTAGCAAAACTCCTGATATGCTCTCGGCATAAAATTCCTTCGTTAATATGTCTTCCACCTTCTCATTGCTCCTCCTTCCTTTTTGCCACGCCTACATTTGCCATTGGTTTTCCATAATTTTGGGGGGACCTATATCTCTCCGCCCATTCGTACATTCTCCTCCCCTTACATAACATCATATTCCCATGGCTCTTTTCATCACGTGTTCCCAGCACTTCATCTGTTTCCGTTTACCTTGTTTTCGGCTAAATCATATCTTCTCCCCGCCTTTCATGTTCATCTGTTCTCATTTTTAACGATTTATTTTCTACCTGCCTTCCCATATGCGCTTTCCTGTCTGTGTATCATATCTTTTCACTTCTTAATTACCTCTCCATCTGGACTTCCTTTGTCGGCGTTTTTCTCTTCATCTCCTGGTTCCCCTTTTTTACGTCTTCTTTCTTTTGAACCTCTCAAGTCCACCGCCTATTCATCTCTTGTCTCCATCAATCCTTATTTGTAACTTCACTGTACGCTTGTCCCCTTAACTCTGTTTGTTCGCACCTGTCTCTTTCTACTTCATTATTTGCAATGTTACGCGTATTTCCCCGTAACACCTGGGCGCAGGATAAGTGGCCATAAAGTTCTTGTGAATTATGGTTTCGACGTTATTGAACGCATAAATCCAGAGTGGCTCTAGGGCTCTTCAAGAATTTTGACATTACACTGACGTTCGGAATCTCATAAACTACCGAACACACGGACTAGAGATATCTGGGGATGTTATTGAGTTCAGATACTTCACATGCCTGCCTAATGAACTGCAGAGCTAATATAAATTATAACTTAGTTAACTTTTAGGTTGCAATTTTGGAAAAGGGGTCGTGCTTTACTAAAAAGAGAATATGCTTTAAAGTTATTCAGAAAGACGCCTTTTTCTTGTTACATTTGTGTATATATATATATATGCATAACGAAAAAACGCGTCCTCCTTAAATTACATTTTATGCGTATTCTATCTTCTCTTTTAATAAAGTATAACCCCTCTTCTAAAAATCCGATCTATGAATAACGTAACTGATAGTTTTGGATCTTTATAGAATATTTCAACCCCGCAATCGATATACTAAAACTCAATAACATTACCACATATGGTCCCATTGGGTTTGTATATTATAAATAAGACCTGTTTTGAAATTCCTATTTACTAACAGGATGTAGAAATGTGCAAACGCGTGATCCTGGGAAAACACGACGTTGGAATACACTCGACAGTTAATCATACCAAACATGTATAGGCCATATGACTGATTCTAACCAAATAAGCAATTCCGGCTCTGGTGACGAAGTGGGAAAGTATTCATTTTGTATTCAATGAATAGAAGATCTTTCTGCGCTCTCTTGTTATCTTGTGGCCGTTCTGAAGGGCCACGGCTCCTCTCTTGTAAATTTATACATTGAAATGTAACACGCGTCTTCCCTCTCTGCTCCTTGTGTAAGTCCCGCAAATCTCTGATGTTTTCTACAATGTGTCAACAACTGTTAAACCGATCTTCTGTATATCTTATCTGCCTGCAGTCTTCATAATGCATAAATTCCATTGGATAGCGTCTGTGTTCTCTGTGTCATTTCTCGCCTCCACGACTGTGTCCCTACGTATCAATTTCCCTTCTACGAGCGGCTGCCCAATGTGTATCTGAAACTTTATACTTCTTCCTCGGTTTTTCCTTCATCCTACATTCATTAATAAGTTCATTCTTTATGTAATTATTATATCACTCATTCACTCTCTCACACACACACAGTAATAATGCCCCACTAATATTAATTGACCTAAAATTAGCGCGTATCCAAAATTTTCCTCAATAAAGCACAGATCTATTTCAGAAACGAAATCATCTAATATTCTATTCTCTTCAATGCACGCGCGAGAAAGTTCTTTTCAGACTTTGGGATCTCGATGCCCCTTCGACTCATATACCACGTGATCGGGGTCAGCCAATTAAAAGAATTCTAAGCCTAGCGACAAAATCAGAAGTTACTCAGTATAAAAGGTGAGACAGAAGATTTTCACTCTCTCTGCTTCATTACTTCCTTGCTCTGCTGTCCGCGTACTGCTTCCAATCCTATACCATAATGTACAGTCTGTGTTCTCAAGTCCCGGATGTCCGTCCGGTGGCGTTTCTATTGTGTACGCCCAGTTGCAATGTTACCTGCTGTCAAGTTCTTATCTGAAACTTCTTGCGCGGTGTGCTGTCTTAGTTATCCTGAAATGATAAAAAAAGTGCTGTGAAATCATCTCTGTAGTGCGTGCTCATCAATGCCTTTTCTCTCTGCGGATTTTTCCTCCCCGATGCGTTCAGGCTCTCCTGAAAAAGTGTTCTTCTCCTCACTCGGTGGTTCGACTAAGTGTTTGAATCGTGCCCGCGAATCTTGGGTCTACCATCTCCTCTACATAGTTTAAAGTTAAAGTTATTCGTATCCATAAAGTCCGATATCATTATATAAATATGATCCTTTCAATTGTCTGGATTTAAAATAGTTAATTCCTCTCCTTTAAAATGCATATATCGCAGCCCTCTGTCCTCGAAGTTGCATAAGTAAGTAACATAATTTTTCATCGATTTATTACTTAATTTAAATATAAAAGTATGATAATTATTTTAACGATTATAAGGAAAATTGTAACAAAGTATATTAAATTTAATCTATTAGTTTAGTAATCTTATAACATTTCAAAATATATTTTAAAAACAAATTAAATTGTTTTCGTTATTCGATTTCTCCTCGTTACCTTATTCTCAATATTTTACAAACCGCATTTCCTGTCATGTGTTCACGAACAATTTTCTAAAGAAATCTTCTTGAGTCCCATACACGTTGATTATCACATACTGAACAATCGAAAATTTCAATTTATTCTCAGCAGGAAATAAACAAATTTACAAAGTATTATTTGCTAAATATAGTTGTGCTACATCCTTACCCATACCCCTCGGTGAATATCAATGTAGTTCCTGCGAAAACTCTCCTTTTAATAAAACTCAAAGCAATATCTTTTGCCGAAATTTTACTACTATCTACAGTGAAATTTCCCATTCTTAGCATGGGAACTGCATAAATATCTTATTTATCTTCAGAATCCAAAACTGAGGAAGTCCCTTTTAAGGCTCCACACAAATGAGAGCGTCTAGTCAAGAGATCGATAGAGTCTGGCGTCAGAAATTAGTTTTCCTCTTAGGCTTTTGTATTACAACTGTGGCAGAACTAAGGGAAAATTATAACAATGGAAATAAATAGTTTACAAGTACTCTTTGGAATCGGAGACATAGCAATTAGTTTTTGTATCACAATAAAAGCTACAAAGAAATGGTTATTATTAAAAGTTTGTTAATATTTTTAAATGCGATAGATCTTAGTAATGATTTAAATGAAAATGTTTTGATAATTTTGTTTTATTTGTTCAGTAGTAAGAAGAATGGCTGAATTTATATTCTTCAGAATCATCAAAAATATTTTTTCACAACAGTACAGTGGTTGTCACATTTATAAGCTAAATAAGAAGCAATTTAACAATTAAAATTCGACTAAGGAGGGATCGTAAACTATTATTTAAAAATCAGCAAACACGTCTTTGAAGCGTTTCAACAGAATTCACAACCCATGAGACAGTAATAAAGATCGTAAATTTGTGCATATGCCGTCTATTATTTAGAAATGTTTATGCATAAGAATTCAATGGTAATAGAATAAAAGTCGAGGAACCAAAGGGCTTTAAAATTCAATCTCAGTAGTACCAAGGATACTCAAACACGTTTCACACTATTTCGATTAGTCTAGAAAGAATGCTACCTGTAAATTTTCACATAAAAATCTCTTGAAAAGTTTCTAAATAAAAGTTTTTTGGCAAGGAACATATAAAGTATTAATCCTGTTAGGATAAAACATACGCACTCTCTGTCGCTCTCTATTTTTATTATATATATATATATATATATATACTAACTGATTACTCGCACTTCGCTACGGAATGCATTCAAATTAAATACAACGGTCAATGTATGCAATTAATGCCAAAAAATATATATATATAATTATAATAAATACGACGATAAATGTATACAATTGATGTATATATATATTTATAAAAAAATCGTAAGGGATATTTTTAAAGACAAAATAATACAGAAGAAAATATTCAAATTAAATATAATAGGACATACTAAAGAATATAGTACAGTTTGAGGAACATATCTTTTACTACATTTTAATATTTTTTTGGATAATGTCTAATCATCTGCTGCATTAGCAAGAAATTTTTTTTTGTCTATTTCGTTGTTATCCCATAACGACAAATTTATTTAAAGTATCAGAGAAAGAAATCACGTGATCAGCATTTAATAAATTAAATTCTAAAAATTAATCTTTAAAAATTCAGAAAAATCAGAAAATGGAGGTAAAGATTATAAAAAAGGTTTCATTTTAAAGGAATATTTATGATCTTTCCCGTGATATAAATTTTATAACCCTAAAATTATTATTTTAAATGCAAACTTAAAAAAAGTTACTAAAGCAGCTTAAAAATTTAATTTAAAAAAATCTAAGTAGAATTTTTCAAAAATCTTTCTTTGTGCATTCTTACACTATAAGAAGAATCGCCATGCAAAATTTCAGCCCTTTAGATCCTGCAGTTTGGTCTGTACGCTGTATGTCAATCAGTTACGGAACGTTTTTATATAGAGAAATAACGTTCTTTTGACAAATTCGGAATGAGTAACAGATGAAAGGATCTTTACGGCAGACGATGGCTGCTTCGTTGCTTGATCGGTTAGGAAATCTAGTCAATCAGTCCAGTTGACGTGAACAATCAGCTTATTGGCCCTACTACATTGATATTTAACTGTTTCACTATAAGAAATAAAACGAAGAAGAATTATCTACAAACACTATTTGGAAAGGAGGAGAGGGTAATACGCACCTTGTTTAACCCATATCCAATACGCTAAAATTAATATTATATATATATATATATATATTCGAATCTGACGAATTCGGAATCCGAAACAGGAGAAAGGAATCATTACAGTAGACAATGACTTGGTTGTAGTCGTTGACCTGAGTAGTTATTTGACCCAGTCAATTCAGTCCAGTTGATCGGAGTTTATTAACTTCCTTTTTGGATATTTAACTGGTTAATATATTATAAAAAATATAAATGACTGGAAGATATTGGCATATTTACGATCAGATAGAATGGATAATAACGTCCGATTAAACACATATTCAATACGCTAAGTGACGCACAGAAAGGGCCTGTTCACATAGAATTCGTCAGCGTCGCCATAAGAATTTTTAACCAATCATATACCAATCATTGATCTATTTAACCAATCAGCGCCAACGGAATCTTTATCGCTGACGCAGCCGAAATTCTATGTGAACAGGATCTTTGACACTCCTAAAGGAACAGTGGAAATTTCATTTAATTTTGCCTCGTGACCGTACATTTACAGTATATGAGGGGGCATTCTAATCCAGGGGTACTCAAACTGCCGCCCGCGGGCTGCATGCGGCCCAACCAGCTTGAATGTGTGGCACGAGATACTCAAATTCATTGCAGACAGGTGCTTTTCTAAACATAATTTCGTGAATGAGTACCTGGAAAACTGACAAAAATGTGCCATCTGCTGCTCACGTTGTTCGCACCGAAGTATCGTTGTGGATCATCCAATTCCAAAATGAGCTATGCGAAGAACGTATATGAAAATCGACTGATTGATCATTTGCCTTCATGGCGTATTAAGAGTAGAATGTAATAAGACTAAATCTGATTTGTCGAAAGTAGTCAAAAGTTTGTCTAGACATAAGAAATTTCCTTTTTAAATAAACATTTGAATACATTTAGCTTTTGAGTTTCATTTTTTACATTATATTATTATGAATTATAGTGTACTATTTGCACCCCGCGTATTTAACAAACATATACATGCACCCGAGAGAAAAAAAAATGGTTCAGTATGTCTGTTCTAACGCTACAGCCTGGCGCCACAAACAGAAACGAAAATAGTTCCTTAAGGAGAAAGACAATGTTAAAGGTAGAGAAATGTGACATGGAATTCGACTTTGTAAATATATTTTCTTATCTCATAGTCTTGATACAGCATTGATTCGGTTCCATGCACATTTTAGTGTAACTGTTATGTATGTCCTAAGATGTATGTGTGTTTGGGATCGCGCCTGTGGCTTATTTTGTACCGGTTTCTGGAAGAAAGGTATGTACCTCCCGGAGGCAAATTTAGCTTATCTTGTAGAAAGGTTTTGTGAAAGAATAAAGGAGTGACTTGCCACCCCTTCTCGGCTGTAAAGGGGTCTTAGCGTCCCCATAGCAACGGCCTAGTAACATCTTTTAGCCAATGAGAGCTGAAAGGTGTTTGTTCGAGGACATAGCTGACCTCTGCTCTCCCCGGTTCTAGAAAAGTAAAAAAAAAGTTTTTTAGCCAGTTGAAGAATAAGCAGCGACAGAGAGGACCTCGTGGTGTCCCGTTCTTGAACTATCAGCCATTTTTTTTCTGGCGTTGCCGATTCCGCTGGTCGACTTAAGAGAAACGAGATGCTTAAATTTCAAACGAGGGCGGTGGTAAGTCAGAATTCTTTGTGTTATATTTATCAGGAGAGAGCACAGCTCTAATATATTGTATATAATTTGAATTTTATGTGTTCTAATAATTTTTTTTAATGAATGATAACTATTAATATGATTATTTCTGTAACAGTTTGTAATCAGTGATTAAATTAATGTTAAGTAATATAAAGAGAAATTAAATGGTAACATTAGATATTAATTTGAGTTCGTGTCCTTTAGTTATTCTCAGACATGTGTCAGAGTGTATTTCTCAAATTTATAATTTAGCAAAAAAAATAAAAAGCCACTATACAAAATATTCTAATTATTATATGTTCTAACTAAACTTAACATATGGTGCCGTATATATATATATATATATATATATATATATATATAGTAGCGAACTGAGGTTCGTAGTTGCAACCAGTAGATGAACTAAACACACTAGGTATACATCAATCGTTACTTAAAGAAAACAAATGCAATTTATTGAGATAATTGATGATGATGAAATATGTACACTGCACGTATAGAAGATGAAACTTCGGTAATCTTAGGAAATATCACACTCGATTTAATCAGAGTGGGGGCGGAGTAAGAACAAAGCTGTCCGCTAGGCTAGCAGAAACTGACTCTGCTTCAATGATGATGAAACGGCACTGCGTCCTGATGGGAAAAGGGGCTCCCAACAATATCAACGGTGGTGACCACTGCACGCACCGGGTAGCGATGAAAAACAGAATACAAGGAGAAGGGACTCCCAACTGGAAAATTCGGTAGCAAGGGCTACTTCCACAAAGACTGGTCTCAGAACAAAATTAGCGGAGTATGTTCATTCCTACAGGAACTTAATCGTTGCTACAAACAGTCACAAGGGACTTTGTACCTCTTAGGGCGGCCACCCGGCTGCTCTCACACTGGGTCCGCCACGGGTCAGGAACAAAAAAGACGAAAGCCACGGCCAAGGGGTCTCCTCTAATTTATAGGAGAGCCTACACCGGATATTGCATCACTTTCCGGAAAGTTCGAACATTCTAGAAACAAGTGAGCATCGGAACTGGGTTTCCCGAGGCGAAAATGAAATATTTTTCCGGGCCAAAACGGCCGCCTTTTTAGTTTGTCCTCAAAGCCACTTGCCGAGAGCCACTTGCTCAAAGCCACTTGCCCCACGAGAAAGGGGTGCCGCACGAGTCTTGTGTAGGCACGCTGCGCCTACAGGATGCTGCTTAACAACTGATAGTTCACGAATGAAAACCACCTAGAGTCTTCCTCCGGCGCTCCTTTTTCATTCATAATTGCGACGTCAACTGGTTGTCAGCTCACCCAGTTCGTAACGACAGACTTAATCAAGAAAAATGACCGAGGCCTCCTAACGTTCTGTGGAACAAGTCTATCTGATGAATAAAATAAAATGCCGTCAGCATTTTGCCACCAGGGTGGTCCGGTTTCCTTGATGACTCTCAGGCTCGAGATAGAAGAATTTATTAACGGACAGGTTGAAATGCAATACTCTACAATATATATATATATATATATATATATATATATATATATATATATATATATATATATATGTGAGGCTAAAATATGGGAGGGGGGCGATAGAGTGACCTTAAAACGGGATTTAGTTAGTAAAATATAGGATTAACAATTTAAAAGTCTGGGAGTTCAAATAAGCGGCATAAGGCATTGCAGTGAAAATAGAATTAGTGGGTTCGACTTGATTCGATTACCGAAGAACCGCAGAACCACATGGGAGAATTTTTAGGTAGACGTTTAGCCTTGAGGAGTTGGCGCTAAGAAAGTGCTTAGTTTAGCAAAAGAACATGTACGATATGACATCACGCATAAGTAATGAGCGTCACTAAGCGTTGGTTTTAAAGATGAAACAAAAAAAATCGGCAGAGTCATGGATAACTAGGGAACGAAAAAGACGTGTGCTGTAGGCGCACAGATTTAAATTGGGTGGGGTATTGGGAATTAGTTTGACGGAGCTGAGTAATTATTGGAATTTTAATAAAGATGTTTAGGATGCTCAATTGGAGTGTTTTTATGTCTGTTGTGTTAACATCTTGCTGTTTGATGGATTTATTAATGATGAATGTCCTCGCCACCGGACCACCGACTGCCAAGTGAGAAATGATTCTTGGAATAATGTGTTAATAGGATCGGGCGTGAAGCACCAACGTCCGACATATATATATATATACACTCAGAGATAAAGGTAAAGATGGAAAGATAATTGTATCTGAGCACCCTATTAAATAAAGAATATATGTAGTAAAAAATCTACTTCACTAGATTTAGCGATATTTTTACTCCAACAATTTTTTCGAAATGAGAATACATGTCAGTGCATTAAAGATATAGATTTATATTAGGAAACAATATAGAGGTTTAGTACAATAAAAAGGATATATATATATATATATATATATATAAATTAACAATTAAATAAAAACACAAAATACAGATATGTTCACATACAGATGAAATGTAAAATACAGATGTTCACATACAGATGATATGTAAAATACAGATTTGACAAAATACAGATATGTTCACTATATCAAATATAGAATATGTCATATTTTTAAGTCCTTAAAAAAGTATTTTTCCCATTTTTAAGAGAAGTTTTTAAATTAATCATTTTAAAGCAAAGGATAAATGATGTTTGATAAATGTTCCAGTTAATGACATTTTGTCATATCAAACGTTACGTACTTTAAAGCTCGGGGTGAAAACAAAGAAAACTAGTTTCTGTTACGTTATCTTCTCAATAAATTACCATTTTTTAAGAGTAATTACAAATAACGAACCGAAAATATTCTAGAAAGTAGAGCAAGAATGATTACTTTAAGAGCTAAGCAATTTAACAAGAGAAATACTGTGTGCAAATAACAGTTCTCGATAAGATAGAGATTGCAAAGGTTTCTATTTATTTTACTTAAATCAATAAATCAATTAAATGTAATTAAGACTCCCAAGAAACATTTTCCTATACTCTGCTAATACCGTTTATTTTATAAAGTCAGAGGCATTATCTAAATTATTGAAAATACGTAGTCTTGACAGTTTGAATAATACTTTCACTAATTCTTCCTATCGCTCCAATGAAAATCAATGTTTTTTTGTAATATTTTCAATCGTTATATAGAATCCTTAAATCATATACAATTTACTGTATAAAGTTTCAGTATATAACGAATAAGAAAAACGAAAAAGAATAATTTAACGAAAAAGAATTATGTGAAAAAGCTATTTACAACGGAGAAAGAAGAGCGCAATATGCGTTTAGTTTAACCCATATTCAATACACTAAGTTACGCGCAGCTCGATTCACACACACCGGAACAATGGAAAGTTAGTTACGTTTATCAACGTGATTCTCTATGTTTCAATATGCCCAGCGACAGCTAGGTGCCACAAGAAGAAAGGAAGTAGTTACATAAGAAAAAGGACTCGAAATTAAGGGAATAAAATTAAAAACTGATGGGGCATTATTTCTATATATATAGGGGAAAGTAGGGTAAGATGACGAAGCGGGTAAGATGACGAACTCGGTATTTCTCTGACGCAATCATAGATAGCAGCACCTGTCCGGTCAATTCTTAAGACTCTAGTATTGGGTTATGACGCCCACTACAAGTAATATAAGTTGAGTTCGTTTTGTGTGTAGTGGTGACTCAAATGTATTTCTTTATTCTGTGTTTGTAAATTTTGGACTTCACAGCGCAAGGAATTTCCCGACTAGGGTAAATTATTTTTTCTCCTCCATTTTTCTCTCTTAAAATACAACTCGTAACTTTAAAAATCATGTATTTTATAGTTTATTTACGATAAGCTTGGATACTGATAAACAAGCTGAAATCGAAAATGGCGTTGTGGGGTAAGATGACTAGGAGCCTACCTTAGAATTAGTACTGTCCAGATTGCTGTGAACGGATTCAGAGCTACTGGCATTGAACCTCTAGACAGCAATATTTTCGCAGAATAAGATTTTCACGCTTCATACACCACTGATGTTGTTGAAAACAACCAATTACATTATCCTACCAATTGACAGCAGCACATTTCATCGGCCTTTCCTTCTGAACCTACCATTTCATCAACCCAATCTCCACAGCCATCAACTTCCTCAGCTCTTCCTCCACTTCAGATGGCCAGCAAGAAAACAACCAAGAAACCAAGGAAGAAACTGCTTTCTTACCACATTTATGGATCTCCTGTAAACAAGCTCTTGAAAAAAAAGAAGAAAGAAAAACAATTGATGGAACTGAAACGACAGGAATGATTGAAAAGGAAAGCTGAAACATTTGAGTCAAAGAAAGCTAAATGTTTACCGAAAACACCTAGAAAAAGAAGGAAAACTAGAATGCATCAACGGGATTACTGGTCATCTCATCAGTCATCACAAGAAGAAGTTCCATATGTGGAGGACGACGACTATGATACTGAAGCATTATTTTAAAAAGACTGCATTATTTGCGGGGAGGAGGGAAAGGACGAATTATGGTATCAGTGCTTCATGTGCAAATCTTGGGCACATGCTCAATGTTCCGGCTGGGATGATAATGAAGAAAAAGACAGACCCTGGAAAGGCGATTTTTGTATATGAACTTTCTTACCTATGTTTTTTCTTAATTTTTGTATCTAATTCTTTAAATTTTTTTTCATTATGGGTAATCTGTCATTGTATTTTTAATGTTATCTGTGCCTTTTCACTAAGTACCTAAGTGAAATTGTTTCTCTGCATTTTTGAAAATAAACCTTTATATCTTTATTTATATTGTCATCGATTCGTCATCTTACCCACCGGACTTAGTCCTCTTACCCCTCTTATTAGTCATCTTACACCACCTAATGGGTTATTACTTTCTTGGGGGGGAAGGGAATATTTTGCCATCTTCCAAGAGGAGATGAAACTGTTTCAATTTTTTTATAAAACATAAAGGTTGAAAGAAGTCTTTCTGCAAATTTCAGGTTTTTAAACCACTTATTGAATTGAGGAAAAATATTTGAAGCTTAACTTCATCATCTTACCCCACCTTTCCACACACACACACATATATATATATATATATATATATGACACAGAGCTTATTACTACCCATCTTCATCATGGTGTCTTATCTTACGCTACTCCATCTTAACCTATTCCTATATAATTATTAATGATATAGCAGTCAGTAATTAAAGGCCTGTGGCAAAGAACTACAAATTAATTACACTTAAGAGTTTATTTCCGAGTGTTAACCTACCTCGATTCAATCAATTAATTATTTGCCAAGCTTCATCTCGATCCTCGTGACGTCTGGGCCAAACCGATTGAAAATCAATCCCGCTCTGCGTAAAACTGTCTGAAAGGACTTTAAAACTCCCGCGCATGCTCGTGACGTCTGCGTCGTCGATGGACCCAAAGGCGGAGCTTAAGTTTGATACTATTAATAGACTCTCTCTTTGTTCGTTCTAAAAGGGAATTTCCCTATATTCGCGGCCCGTTTCAAAATACGATATGAAAATAGTGCGTTTACACCACGAAATTAACTACCATGAAGTCCCCCAGTAAATTATTTAATTATTGTTTTGACATTATATATATATATATATATATATATATATATATATATATATATATATATATATATATATATATATATATATATATATATATATATATATATATATATATATATATATATATATATATATATATCTGTGGCTCAGTAGGAGAAGTGCCTAAGTCAGATTTTTCCAAGATGACTTTATTTGCTTATGTCGCTTTAAAAAATATTATTTTGAATGTAAGAAGTACCCAAGTCTGTACAATGGTTTTGAATACACTTTTAAAGCGTCGTACAGATTCAGGTACTTCTTACATTGAAAATTTTTTTAAAGAGACATAAACAAAGAAAACCATCTTGGAAAAAACTGACTTAGGCACTTCTTGTACCAAACCACACATATAAATAATAAATTCTGGTCATATTGCAATGAATAAATTCATAAGCACACGAATCACTTATTTGAATTATAAAATGTGATTTCCCAACAATTATGACGAAAACTATTTCATAACTACTTATTTCCCGAGTGTTTGACATTTAATTTATTGTAGTAATAAAACATTTCAATTTTAATTTCTGAATGTGTGATTTTTAGTAATATTAATATGCTTCAGACAGATGAGGATAGATGTGATGTAGCTTGCATGTGAAAATTAAATTTGAAAAGATGCAGATTCTGTTAAGTATATTAAAATGTTTCGTGAAACGATTTAGTATAATAATATACAGAACATCCCCTGCTAATAAAATTATAATATAGAGTAATATAAGCCTGATATACGCATACTAATTGATCCATAACATTTACCCCCTATAAATGTGCATAAAATCAGGAAATACTGTCAATTATTATTGTATCGCGTTACAGCTAACAACTAGATCAGTGACAGATATTGCTCTCTTTATCCCTGAAAGCGGAATAAAAAAGATTTGACTCACAAAGACTTAAATATTGGTTCATTCATGTACATATCTAAATAAAGATTTTTTTTGTTGTTAAAATGAAAAGCAGTTTCACTAAAGAAATTATATTCTACAGTCGTGTCACGATTCTATGAAGGTCGATTCGGAATCTATTGCAAACGTTAAAGTAATCCATGCCTAGGGTATTATCCGTAACAATTCATGGACAAATTTCCACAAGTGATAATTTTTCCCCTAAAAAATAAATAATTTCGAACAGACGTTTTTCAAAAGTTTATTTTCTGGTCATAATGCTAGTTATGTTAATTTGCTAGTTAAACATACTAATTATTAAGAGTATAAATTCCCTATTACAAAAACACAAAACCGTTTAACACAATTAAGATTGTATACACTCACAATAAATTAAGTACAAAGATATGATTTATTCAAAATTATGACCATATTTCTACCAATTCAACCCTCTGTACTCCCAGATAATTTGAGACACGTGTCGTGATAATGTGGAATTTCAGTTGCTGTCCTCATATTTACATATTTAAACCCCCAGAAATTCCACTCAATATTTCATATCTGTGCAGTATGATTAAGAGTACTTTGCCCAACAAGCGTGAAACGTTTTACGCTTTGTAAAATATGGACAGTTTCATTATAACGTATTTTAAGCCATTGTAAGCATCAGACTGTGTAACAGGTTCAGGTGTATTAAGCCAGGTGTGACAATAATTTTCAATTAATTTACTTTGAGTGTTGACCCTGAACTCCCAAAATAATGTAAACCACTTAAGATACCTTGGAGAGATTACACATAGTATTAGAAAATTGGCATTGAGCACAAGAGAGACGTTTTCTAAACGTCATTATTACTCAAATATAGTTTTACATAGTTGTATGTGAATTAATTATTGCAATCAAGATTTATTATGTCTTATTTAAAGCATTTAAATTTTCTGTATACGATATATAAAAATTCACCGTAGGTTGAAAACTTTAACATGACCCCTTACAAATTTCCTACGACTAAAATTACTATTAATAACGTACTATTTTCACAAAATTGTACTCAATATTTGTAATTCATTAATATTTGTAAATTAGTTAGATTTTTCACATCTAACTAATTTACAAATTTCAAGTTTGGCGTGATGTCTGATTTTCGGTTCTTTTCTTTTAAAAGAAAAAAAAATAAAACAAGAGTCCAGTCATCCATGCCTTACGGGGAAAGCATTCGGTTCTAGAGCCTATTGGTTCGAATCCTGTTGCTGACATGAACATTTCTAGCGTGTCGGATTCCGCTTTAAACTGTAGGTCCCAGTCTAATTAGCCCTTTTGTAGAAAAAGTTGGCTATATCGCTCTCAATCAGCTCAATCAACCCCTACATTTATTAAGCAAATCAGTTACTATGAAAAAAGTTTTCTCCTTCATAAAAACAATAGCATGTATAACAACACAAAAATATCCCCATGACAATGTATCTATATCAATGTGCCTCCCCTTCTGCACTTAATTTTTTAAAACTCGAACTTTTTAATCTTTAATGTGATTCTTTTTTCATAATTTAGCTACCATTACATACATGGTTTCAAACCATAACGAGTAAACTAATAAAAACGAACTTTTAGCTCTAGTAATCTCTTATGTCCTCCAGATCCTTTTCGCTGTAATTAAATTATTTTATCTTTATAAGTATTTCTGCATGTATAGCTCAGTTAATGGTATAGCGGCCTCAAAGGAAATTCTTATTAACATTTAATTAAATATTTGTTACTAAGATATAAACAATATTTTTCTCAGTCTTTGATGTTAAAATTTTTAATGGTGTTAAAGAGTTTGAAAATTTTTTAAAGGTATATTAATATTCAAAATAATCTCATAGACAATCCTTATAATTTAATATTTATTCTTATTTTAATCAACGAAATAATGGAAATATAAGACTCATAAAAAGGGGAATTTGGTGCATAAAAAGGGGAATTGCTGGTTTATTTATTAAAGGCCTACAATCAATATATAAACCAGCAGCCTCTATTGGTATTACAGATGTAATAGAACTTTTTTAGAGCTTTCCTTACAGCTGAAATGTAAATAATTCCAAATTTCCAAATTCTCCTTTTATGCATATAAAGTATACAATCAGTACAATAAATAAACTAGCAGTCTCCTTGGGTATAACAGATGTAAGATAACTTTCAGAAAGCTCTTTACAGCTGAATTGTATGCAATTCAAAACTCCCCTTTTATACAAATAAGATCTACGATCAGTACAATAAATAAACCAAGTCTCCTTAAGTATAACAGGTGTAAGAGAACTTTTAGGGCTTTCTCTACAGCTGAAATAAATATAATTCCAAATTCCCCTTTTTATGCATATAAAGTTTACAATCAATAAATAAACTAGCACCCTCTTTTGGTATTACAGATGTAAGAGAGATTTTTATTGCTTTTAATGTAAATAATTTCAGCTGTAAGGAATTTCCAACTTTCCAAATTCCCCTTTTATGCATATAAGGTCTATAATCAGTGCAATAAACAAACTAGCAGTCTCCTTAGGTATAACAGATGTAAGAGAACTTTCAGGAAGCTCTTTACAGCTGAAATGTTTGTAATTCCAAATTTCCCTTTTATGCATATAAAATCTACAGTCAGTACAATAAATAAACCAGCAGTATCCTTAGGTATAATAGATGTAAGAGAACTTTTAGGGATTTCTCTACAGCTGACATGAATATAATTTAAAACGGCCGTTTAACAATAATACTTGGTTATTATAACTACGTTAAAGCTCGAGAAAATTAATCAGACAAGCTGATAAATGCAATTTTCACTAAAGTCTGCATCCAATGGAGCTACGCGTTCATATGTTTTTTCCATAGGTTAATATTGAGGTGAACGAATCCAACAGGATTAGTACACAGCAGCCTTAAGAAACTGTCTAATTAGGAATAATATGATGACATAAATGGTGAAAATGTTTTATTCAAATAATGGGATCGCTGGAAACATATATTTAAATCAAAGTAAATGTCTACAATGTTCCACATTGGAGTAAATAGATAATATTTCATGTCAAAAATCTAAAAAAAGCTAGTTTAAGACATTTAGGTGGAGTCTTGGAATGTAGATATTTATAACACTTTTACAAGAACTTTTTTAAATGGCTAGCAAATAAACATGTTACATTGCCACGGGTAAAAGTGACATTGTAGAGAGTAGAAAAGATAATGAATGAGCCCGTGAATAGGTCAAAAGGTGAAGCAAGCTGGGAAAATAATAATCCATAGAAAGGAGACTATTGAAAGGAGAATATTGATAAAAATAGATCGTTACGGTATGAAAAGAAATATCATGAAGAAACGCCAGACGAGTAAGGCGGAACGAAGCAAGTATGGCATGAAAAGAGATGACAGATGGGAAACGGTTAAGAAGAATAGGTCTGTAAGAAGGGAGAGAGCGGTAGAGATCAAATGCGACCCCTCGGAAGAGGTGCGGTAATGAGATGGGAAGGAATGTTCCAGCATGGCGGGGTGGAAACTCCCAGAAAAAAAATAGGGGCCCAATCAAGAAAATACAGGAGGAGTTAGAGGCACAGAAGATAGATATAAAAGAAGCGGGATAAAGATTACACATGCAGAGAGAGAGAGGTTTTGTTTGTCTAGGAAAGATGACAGAAGGAGTATAGAGACATCCATTCCCCGATGAACGAAAGAGAGAGGCCCGACGGAGTTACCCAGCGACCGTGTACGTGAACCTGAATTAGGAGCCCTGTTACGCGAAGAGTGACTTGACCCGACGGATGACAAAGAGAGTCCCAAGAACTGGCCGCCAGCCGAACGAGTGAATACCTGCTCCCAGGGGACTTACGAAGTACGTCCGCCAGCAGTTAACGGATATACATCCCACCTATGCTGTTACTGTGCGAGGTTCATCAGGATTACTGACGCGTGCCCAGGTCTACGAATGCAGCGATGTAGTAGTGAAAGTTAATAAATCGATTAAATTAAAAATTGGGAGTTATTAGCTATATTAATACTTATTATTAATGATGATTATGATTTTAACTTCATTGCTTAAAGATTGTGGTTAATACATTGATTGATTGTGATTCCCAAATAATGGAAACAACTCTGGTTTATATTGACAAATAAATTTATTGATTATTAACACATAAATAATACGCTACAAGTTACTAAATATTTCCTCCGGCATTTACACATTATTCACAACTTCTTTACTACTAACTTAATTCTTTACGACACATATTTAACCAATTCAATTATTATGACAATATTTCGTACTTCATCTACACACATTACTCTTAACTTCATTACTACTAAATTAAGTCATATATATATAAGCATAACATCATATTAAATTGTTTGTATTAATTATCGGTCAATTCATTAACATCTTATATTCAAACACTATACTCATCGCGCTCTATATTAATTATTATGGCTACACACTGAGAAGCAATGATAGCAATATAAAAAGGAAACGCAAAGTCGGTACCTCGCAAGATGACTGTGGAATCACCATGGGCAGCTGGCACTCGTAATGATGAACTTCGTCGTATTTATCATCGCCTAGAGCATTTTCTTGTCTGGAATAAGGTTCCGTACGTCATTGCAGACACTCTACGCTCATCGTCGGTTATTTAACTCCATCACTCCTTGCAGACCCTCGGCACGGGATACTGGGCGCTAGACAACTTGTATCTCCAAACTTCTAATTCACTGTCCTCATAGGTATATACGCCTTGACACCACTTCTATATCTAAAAAATTTCTGACTCACTCTGACTTCTTAGGTTATCTCTGCCTTCACACAATTTCTCATTTCATATTATTTTCTTATTAATGTCTCCGCCTTATAATTTCCATTGGTCATATTGTTACCATGCCATCGCCATTCTTCCGTGGCTGCCTCTTCTCAATCCCCTTTTTACCAATGCGCATCGAGGGCGGGATTTATAAATTCTCCCCCAAATTTAACTTTTTTCCCATGCTTCGGCTTCAAGCAGGTGGACTGTTTTATAGCCATCATAAATTTTCTTTTCTTCTCTTCGTGCAACTCATTCTCTTTAACTTTTATCTTGTATTTCTTGCTACAGACACAATCTCTAAATTCCGTTTCGGTATATTGCTGGCTTCCTTCCCTTCTCTTTTATTGCCCGTCATTTGCCATGTTTCTTTCTTGCATTTAACAATTATTTTACTTTGTCATGTACTTTTCAATGCTCCTGCCCCTGGCCGTGACACTACTGTCATGTCCCTATGACAAGCGACAATAAAGGTACGTGTGACAGCTGTTCATTGATCCTGTAAATTTGCATATGCCTCGTTGAACTCATCCAGTATATAGATAATTAATACCTCAGAGAAGTCCACTTGTAGTATTATAAAAATCAGAAGACTTAAAATAAGGTTGTTAGGACAATAATTGTGTCATATATTGTAATGTATTTAAGTGTGTTAATAATTTCAATAAATCTATCCATTTGCAATTTCAATCAGGTAATTAGATTATTTTATTCATAAAAAACACAACGCAATTAAAGAAGACGGCATTAATCAGGTAGTATGGTAAATGATTTATATATATATATATATATATATATATATTGGCTATACACCCCAAATTTAGCTACCTAGATAGTAATCAGTTAATGAATAAAATAAACAATTTAGTTATTGCGAAACATTCTCCAAAACAATAACCAGCCATTATATACATTTTCTCGCTAGACCATACGCAAAAGCCTGATATAAAAACCAGTTACTCCTAAAGGCTAAAAATTTAAAACCACGCATAGATTAAATAAGCGTAAAAAAATTTAGCCGTAACTTATTTGAATGATTTTATCAGTAAATTAGTGAACGAGCAACTATCTAAACTCCTAAGTTCTTTAAAAAGTTCTAAAGATTGCTTCAGGACTTTTCGAACGTTTTGCAATAGAAAGTTTTCTCTGGTTAAATCAAACTCTCTAAAATTTATATTTTATAGGAATTTTCTATTTTGTACGATTTAATTTTTAAGTATTTTTTTCATCCTGTTTATTTCTTGTCTATTACTTCGAGACGTGACTGAATGAAAATGGTCTATCTAACAAGTGTCGGAGCAAAATATTTGGAATTTCGTCACGTGCTCAACAAATCTTTAAAGTAATGTCATACGCTTTAATAAAAAGCAAATTGTTATTTTATTCATCGGCATTTATGGTATCGCTGTAAATGGATACTTTCTAAGGAAATATTCAGTTCTGCATTTTTAAACCTTCTCCGTTATGTTTGAAAATTTCAATAGTAAGAGAAAAAAATCTCCGAAATTTAAAATTATTGTAAATACCTGTAAATAATTTTAAACATTTATAAGTATTTTATAAAACTCCTTAGTTTATGTTTACTCAGTGTTAAATATCATTCATTTACTATCATCGAGCGTTAGATTTCTATATTTGACACTTTGATGATATTTTCGAGAACTTGTGTAAGCACAAATTTGGCGACTGTTTGGGCATCTGGATCAGTGGCACATCCACGGGGAGGGGCAATGGGTCCTGCTCCCCAAAGAAATAGAAATTACACTATGAATATTGAATTTGCATTATGAATAATTTTATCCGTACAACTCGCCCCTCCCCCGATTAAATCCTGGGTTATTCACTGGTCCGTAGAACCAAACATGTTTATACCTAGTTGGCGTGGTTATCAAGCTTTGAAAACTTCCATTTCTTGAACAATCGAGAATGTACCCAAGGGTATATAAGCTTGTCCAACACCACTCCTAAAGTTTTGATTCCTTATTTTCTCAGTTGGAGCTCGGCTTCTCTGTGGGAATTGTAGGCCTGTTGTGCATGTTCGTAGTATGTCAAATCTGATGTCTTCACTTCTGATGATGATGAAGGGGTCAGGTACATTTTAAAAGCTAAGAGACTCGACAAAGATATCCCTATTTTCAATCATCAGTAGTTATGAAAATAATTTGTTCGGGAATATGAAAATTTTACTGCGAGTTAAGCACACTTTCTTCTTAATAAATATGGATCAAATATTTCTAGCTTGAAGAAAATTTTTTAATTGTTTTAATTTCCACCATTATTTTTTTCAACGTTATGTCATTACGCGCAGACTTGGGTCCGTATATTAATGAATATACATATATTTTTTAGTTTTAAAATTAAGTTACATAATATATCTTTGAAATGACCAACTTTGAAATCAAAATTCTTAGTTCTTCATAAGAAATGTTTTTTTGGAAAAAAAATTTAAATTTCAAGAAAAAATTTCTTAAATTTTACTGTAATTAGAATTTAAATGGTAGGAATGACATAATAGTGGGTCATTTTAATGCTACATGTTTATATTGCCCCTGTATAAAAATTTCATGGTACTCTGGCCAACTGTTCTGGTGATATCATGTGCGCAATGACAAAATAATGAAAAAAAACAACGATTAAAAATTTAAACAATTAAAAAATTTCTCTTTAAGCTAGATAAAACTGATAGTCATCTATATATTTAAGTTGCTAAGCCGACTTTTTGGGCAGTCTGTGAGAGAAAACTACTACGTCCATTGACTTAATTTTGGTCTTAAGCGAAAGATTCTAATCTGTAGATTTCTCAAAAATTTGGTTTTTGTAACCGCAATTTCTATTCATTAGCGATAATTTAGAATTAAAAATTGATTTCTGCGCACCATCAGTGGCATTGTTGGCAATATGAACCAATAGTAAATTTGAAGATTCATTAATTACTTGCCTTTCCGAAGTTTGACGTCATATTCTGCATTTCCATTTTAAGCCGATTCAAGTTAAACCGAATAACTAAACCGAATCAACGACGTAAGTTTCGTTTAGATTACGTCATGTCTGGCAAACTGCCATACGTCATATAATTAAACACAAAAATCTTCAGTTACCAGCCGATAGCATTTTTCAAGTGAAGTGATGTACATCAACCCGATATTTGAATATCGGCTCTTGTTAAGTGTATATAAGCGGCGAACACTTTCGAGAAAACGCATCACGGCATCAAGGATACACACATTATGGTAAGCTTGTTCTTGAGCTGATGAAATATTGGGATGAAGTATCAAGTCTGTCTAGAGTAAGACGTTTTGTATTAGTTACGTATTAATTCTTGTGATAGTCCATCACAGTATGATAAAATATACAATTTGTTTTAAAACTGATCTAAAGAAAACCCCAGTATTATTAGTAAGAAGAAAGATGGTAATATTGTCGTTTTTATCTAATTCTTAACTAGTTTTTCAAATGAATAAACTTTTAGTTATTGTTAAAAAGTCTTGTTGTCTATACATTATTTTGAACAACTTTAATGGTTTTAACGTATACCTTTTTTTAAATAGCTTTTACTGCACATTTTAAACTCTGATATTTAAATATAAATTATAAGAATTGTTGACGTGCATTTTTTTAACATGCATTCTAACAGGCATGTTCAAATCTGGTTTTAGAAACCCACTGTTTCTACGAATGCTCAGTGACATGTTTTAATCATAAACACGTTTTTTCTGAGGAGTCTCTCTACATTTCTCTCTGTCATTTTTATTTTTATGATAATTATGTTCGTGAAATATAAGATTAAACTTGATGGAAATTGTTTATTTTACGCTGTTTAATTAGCGATAACTTACAATTAAAAAATTGCTTTTTGCGCATGCTCAGTGACATTTCTAAATCTGGCTTTAGATACTCACTAAGCACGAGGCTGCTTAAACACATTAATTTGCTTCTGTGAATGATTATGATTTTCAACATTTGGCAATGATGTATTGAATATAATTTGTGTATTAGTACATTTATTTGCTATCTAGCTGTCATGTTTTGACGGTAACCAACTAGCGTTTATAAAGAAGAAAGAGGGTTTAACTGACAGTAAAATTTTCGTATTTCTGAATATATTATTTTCGTAACTACCAATGATTAAAAATAGGGATATGCTAGTCGAGTCTCTTGCTCTTTAAAAGGTACCAGGCAAGGAAATTTCACTGTAGTCATAATAACTGTTTGTTATATTTCTGATCTGTTTAATACTTAAGAGCAAATAAATCTGTAGTTTTTATATGGAGTCCTCCTGTACAAACTGAAAAGCGAAATTATTCTGTAATTATACATGTTATACAACATATTTACCGAGCGTTACGTGCCACCAGGACACGAAAGCTCCTTTCTACCTCTGAAATTCAAATAGTTATTTATTCTTAAAATTATAATAAATTTTCATTTTTCTTTACTTCATGTAATCAGTAATGATAAATCAGAATGAAACACTTAATTTTATTTCTTGTTGAAAAAAAAAACTTAGTCATTTGAAAACATTTTGTCATACTGCTAGCTATGTACTTCATTATATACTCATTTATGAGTGATCGTTTGCTTTGGTCGAATTGATTGTGATTTTGTCAAACTAAATGTCATTTGTAGTAATTACTTTAACCTTTCATCGGGCGCGTCCGTGTACAAAGTGCAACATTTTCGCAATTTTGAATGGTTTGTTTTTACATGTAAGGGCAGAATGTTCTAAGCAGTTTCTATTTTTAGCTACACCCTTTTAAATGCAGGTCTGATTTTCCGACCCTTCTATTCCTTTCCATTCATTTGTTAGTCGTGATTTAACCGTGGTAAACCAGCGATTATACTGGATTAGACAAAAGCAAGAGTAAATAAGACAAAAGCAAGAGTTGATGTGGTCGATCAAATGTGCAGCTATTACACGGCATCCCGCATATCACGAAGATGGACAATCTCATCGTTTTTTTAGATTTTTGGATATAATAGAAATCAATTCGCAAGTTGTCCTTAGATCCAATAAATTTTGAATTAAGGCGATTGTATCTGCATTCTTTAGCGTTTAAATAATTATAAATATATCTTAATATTATCAACATTTTATATCTTGTCATAAAACACAGAATTATTATTTTCAATTTGAAAAAAATCTTTTTACAGAAGGAACAATCAAGGTTAAAAGAGATGTTGCCCTTTGTGCCACGCGCGCCGGCTGGTGTTCCAAAAATTGGCGCGCCCGCTGAAGGGTTAAATTAAAATGATTGTTTGCACATATTGCTGTGTTAATAATATTGCATCTCATTTCAATGAAAACGTCAGAATGCGAGAAAATAGAAATTTAGTACCGAATTCACATTTTAAGCAGAAAAAAATTATCTTGATACGTAATTCGTGAAATGTATATTTTATGCAATGATTTATATATTTTATACAATGATAGAGTGAAACACTCATTATATTTCTTGTCTAAAATACTTAGTTATTTGAAAAAAAATTAATGCCATATTAACTATGTACTTATTATATACTAATTAATGAGAAAATTTAGAACCGAAATCACATTTTATCCAGAGAATCTTGATACATAATACGTGAAATGCATATTTTATGTAATGATAGACATACATATTTTATGTAATGATAGATTGAAACACTCATATTTCTTGTTAAAAATACTTAGTTATTTGAAAACACCTTAATGCCAGATTAACTATGTACATCATTATATATTAATTTATGATGGATCGCTTGCTATGGTCGAATTGTATGTGATTTTGTTAAGCTGAATGTCGTTTGTGGTAATTACTTAAAATTGAAATGATTAATTGTTTTCACATATTGCTGCGTTACTGATGTTAGCACTTCATTTCGGGTAAATGTCAGAAAGCTTCAGAGTAGAAAATTTAGAGTTGAAATCCCATTTTGTCTAGAAAAAATCTTTATAAATAATTTGCTGAATAGCACCATTTCAAAAACTCTAAACCTACGCACGTTACATCTCGTAAGTGTCTAATAAGTCGAAAAAGATTTTTCGCTACTCCTTTTTCATCTTGATAATCCTACACTCTACTGCAACAGAAAACTTAAGATCAGTAATTTGTCTACTTTCTCATGCATAACATGTATTCAATTAGCTATTAAAATAAAATTACCAGAAGTGCCTACGTAAACATATCATATTTCTTACATTTAAATACATAACAAATTAGAAAAGAATGAATTTCAAATAAAATAATGCTTTACTTGAAAGAGAATCTGTTGGTTAAAAAGGTTCTACGCTGGGAAAACTTTCAAGAATATTATTCAACTCCTAATTAAATTGTTTCCTTTAAAGATAGCTTGTCTGGAATATTAGATTACGGGGTTTTACGATATCTCATAAAATGCGATGTGTTCCATGATTATAAATTAAAGGCAGAATTGTGCGGGGAAGGAATTAGAAATCTAATTAACTATTTTACGCTTGAAATGTAATTGCCAATTCATCAGTTGATATACTAAATTGGAAGATGTAAATTAATGTACATTAATCAGTTTAGCTTCCTTTTGATTTATGTTTTTCGTACACGATCTGAATAACTTTATAGTTCCCGTTATCATTTTATGAACTTTACCTTCATGATGAACAAAATTTAAAAATAAACTTTTACTTCCCCATTCAACAAGGGAAAGGCATACAATTTCAGCGATATTTAAGCTGTAAATAATGAGTTTTCGTGAAATATTAATTTTTATAAAGATATATTCGTTAGTAAAGTTTCTTCAGGAGTCAAGTTGATCAATTTTTGTGTTTTAGGGCTTTATTAGGAGTAGCAACACTTTTTGAAATTTTTTGTTCATGTTTAGAAATTGTATTTATAAATATACTAGCTGAATACCCGTGCTTCACTACGGAGTACATTCAAATTAGATATAATGGTCAATGTATGCAATTAATTTGTAGGTTTAATATCCATAAAATATACTAATTTGAATTAAATTATTTAAAAACTTCCATCTCAATTAGTCTAGTGGTTGAATTTTATCTTTTACCGTATTTAAATATTTTTTGCCAATTTATTTCACTGTTATGCACGTGACGCAAAATTTATTTAAAGTATCACAAACAGAAAAGAAACCACGTGATCAGCATTTAATAAATTAAATTCTAAAAATTAATCTTTAAAAATTCAACCCAAAATCAGAAAATGGAGATAAAGATTCGAAAAAGATTTCCTTTTAAAGGGATTTGTATGATCTTCCTCGTGATATAAATTTATAACCCCAAATTATTATTTTAAATGCAAATTTAAAGTTACAAAAGCAGCTTAAAAATTTAATTTAAAAAATCTTAAGAATTTTTCAAAAATCTTTCTTAGTGCACCCCTACACTATAGTAATGAACGCCATGGAAATTTTCAGCCCTTTAGATCCAGCGGTTTGGTCTGTGCGTTATCTGTCAGTCAGTCAGTCAGTCACGGAACCGTTTTATATACTATATAGATTATCTCATTAAGACCTCAAAAGTTCTGTTTGGGATGTCTCGTATGGCTTGTAGGAGAGAGAATTTTAAGTTTAGATGTGTCCAGTAATTTATCCGCAGTTACCTTCAACAAATCAAGGGAAATCGTCGCAAAAAAATTTCCACCGACTCACTTCCAGCCAAGACTTCAGAGAGGAATACTAGTCTCCAGACTCAAAGGGAGAGTCATACATTCATCACCGGTAAAGTAAATAGACTACATAAACAACATCATAATCTGCAGTGAACGTTTCTTGAATTATAAACTGTACAGTAAGTTCTGAGTTTTTATCAAAACTACTTTAAAATATAGAGCTCTAGAGGCGAAATATTTGATGTCATAACCCCATGAAAATTGAAGCTATACTGTAAATTGAAATCCTTAAAATTAATGATAAATTACTAGTAATTTGTGTGCTGTGTGTGTCAATACGTTACCGAAATACAAAACGAAGGAAACAAACCTTCATTACTGTATATGATAATGAAGCTTTACATTCAATAATTGTCAAATCTGAATTTACATTCACTAATTGTAGTCGAAATGTTGCATTTCAAAGATGGCTGTAGAGCATGTGACAAGAAAGACAGCTAATCAAACTGCTTGGTGAAATACAAAGCCTTGTAAAGAGAGCGTTTTTGTGTGAGGCGTAGTATGAGAGGAGGGTATTTAGTTCTCTAGTACACATACGAACAGGTAGGCTGATAGAAAACGATAGAATTTTGCTAACCACAGTAGCACAGATACTACAACAAGGATCTAAATCTGTGACCCATTCTCCTAAGTACCTAAAAATTAAAATAATTTGAGAAATGTAACTCAGGTGTTGAATTACCATTAGAGATTGTGTTGTTTTTCCTTGAGCTATAACACAGAAGATTTTATTTCCATTGTACTAGATAAATGTATTTGTCATTATTGATTAAAAACGGGTTTAAAGATCTGTTTCTTTGTTAAGAATAAACAGAAAAAGGGCGTAGAAGTTATGGATGTTTTTTTTAGAAATTGTATGGAAATTTTCATGCCTATGGCATGGTTTCTGAGGTTTCTTTCCATGGCAAGAAAAAAATATTTCCATATTTTTTGGTTGTTATTTCAAAATACGTAATTTTTATCTCCTAAGGTACTGTAAAGGTAAAGCAAACGTTAAGTTATGTGCCCGTGTTTCGACTGAGTTAAAAACAGATGTATCTCTTAACATTTTCTGATTAGAAGTCCCCAAGGGTCCTAAGTAGGAATCAAAATATTCAGAATAAGCAAGTCATTCGGCAAACGCTATTAATTTTATATGAATTGATAAAAACTGATAAATGTTGAATTTAATTTAAAATTGTGTGTTTAGAGCGGCTCTTTGTAATCCTCAAACTTGTATCTACAGTGATATTACTCATTCAGGCACAAAAAGAAGAAAGTGAGATAGTTAGATTGATAACTATCTCACTTTCTTCTTTTATCAGTTTTCCACCACATATTTATTGACTTATTTTTACTGACTTTTTGAAAAATTTTATTACATCCAATACTTTACTTTTTTGGCTTGTGATGCCGCGAAGAGTTTTGCTTAAATTTTGCATTTGAATGAAATCTGAAGCTTATTTTCATTAGAAACATGTTCTTTACAAGTAATAACTAAGCAATAAAGAATAAAATAGTGAGCTAGAAGCTTACTTAGTCATTTCAAAGTTAAATCTAAAACATTCCCCCCCCCCCCAACATAAATGAGTATGAAGTGAACAATCACAGAAAGCGATTTAATGAGGCGAGTGCGAATTCGAGTGAAAAATAAGTCATCAGGGAAAGCAAATTTAATTTCCTGCTCTCTAACTAGCTAGAAACGAATGCGTCTGCAGTCGAAAACATGTTCGCATTTATAAATGAGTGCAAATAGGTAATTAATCATTGTTTTATCCATGTCAAGTAGAAAATATGGCTATAGATCATGGCGGAATAACTTTATTTTAAATAGTTTTTGCTTAAAAATGCAAAGCCAGTACAGGAAATCCGAATTACTGAAAATACTTTCGGTAATAACTTCATTTAGCTTAGAAAAGAGCAGATGAAATTTGCAAATATTAATATGTCAAAGTAAACTTAAATGTGTAAAAAGTGATTTGAAAATGACATATTAAATTATGCAGGGTCATCGAAAAAGGTTGGAGATATTTCGAAAGCTCATAATTCTAAAATAAACTGAGCAAACGCAATAATGTTTTTTTTTCAAACAACTTGGCAAGTGTTCAAGATTTCTAAATGTAACTGGTATGTAACCGTGACGTTGAATGTTGCGCAGAGGCGATGCGAGGTGGAAGAGGTCTTCGTTCGGCTTTCCGTCAGTGCAATGGCGACCGTTCAGGAGAAATCTCAATGTGTGTTGTGGTTAGCGGAGTACAAATCCGTTTAAAACAGTTCAGCGAAAGTACCATCGTGTTTATCGCAAACAACCACCGCTTGAGCTTTCTCCTGAACGGTCACCATTGCACTGACGGAAAGCCGAACGAAGATATCTTCCACCTCGCATCACTTCTGCGCAACGTTCAACGTCACGGTTGCGTACCAGTTGCATTTAGAAATCTTGGACACTTGCCAAGTTGTTTGAAAAGAACATTATTGCGTTTTCTCAATTTATTTTAGAATTATGAGCTTTCCAAATGTTTCCAACCTTTTTCGATGATCCTGTATTTAAGCATATTATGATTTTTTTTTATTGAGGTAAAATAAATATATAGTTTTATATTTTTACAAGCCTGATGAGGACGATTTCGTCTACGAGAAAAAGCTATTACAGGCTTGAGACTTCTATAGATGGATCACAACCCTGTGATCTTTAATTTTGAGTCAGGCTCAAAATAAAAAAATTGAGAAAATTCGCAATATTAAATATTTTACAACAGATATAATTCTACACTCCGTACAAGAAATAGTGCTTTGATATAGTTACTCGCGCTGGACTAATTTCCGATAAATTATATTTTTACACATTCGTGTTAGGTCATCAGGGAATGCAAATTTAATTTCGTCCCGTTTAACTAGCTAAAAGCTAATGCGTCTACACTCTAAAACATGTTCACATATATAAATGGATTGAAATAAGTAATTTATCATTGTTTTCTCCATGTCAAATTAGGCTAGTTGGTTGGGCTTTAATGGCGCACGGTCCAAAATAGGACATAAAGCGATAAACACAAAATTAGAGCCGAAAAATGAATATATCGCTCACTCTTTTCAACAACGTCATATCTCAAAATTCGGCGATTTTTAGTTATGCCTGTTTTCAGAATGCCCTGAAAGAGTAGTATATCCCTGCAAGATCGTCATATCTCACTGCTCAATATTTAACAGCTAGAGAGCAGAATTAATAATTATTTCTAATACATTTCGTTATACTTTTAAACTTTAAAATCACTCACTCTCTTGAAAGATCAAGTTTTTGGAGATATGACGTTGTTGAAAGGAGTGAGCGATATACAGAAGTACCTGGCTCGAAACCAACACTGGAAATTGCAGATCTAAAATCCAGACGTGCAAAGGTGAAAAGATTTATATAAAAGGGAGTTGACAACGACGGTATAATATAAAGTTGATAGAAGCGATAATTTTAAAGGTACTAAAAAGATGATATATAAAATTGATAAAAATCAATGGTATGAATAGTATATAAATATATAAAAACAGTAAATGTTTAACAGCAAAATCAATGGCTGAAGCACAGACTGCGTATAAAAAACCAGTATAAAACAGAAAGGCAAATAGAGACACGTGTGTGTGTGGGGGGGGGGGGGGGGGGGGTGCCCGGCAAAGTTGGCAATATGGCTTTAGATCATGGCGGAATAACTTTATTTTAAATAGTTTTTGCTTAAAAATGCAAAGCTATTACAGGAAATGCGAATTATTGAAAGAAATTGCATTAATAACTTCGGTTCAATCTTAAAAAAACAATATATTTAATATGCATATACGTATTAATAAGTCAAGGTAAATTTAAATGTGTAAAAAAGCACTTTGAAAATGGCATACCAAATACATTACAGGGTGATTTTTTTAAATCTGACACTACTCAGAGCCATATGTAGCGCAATCTATCAGCCGGAATTCCACCAAAATTGGTAGAGGGACTAAGGACGACATGGGAAAGAGTTTCCGTGAAAAAAAAAATAGTTCCAAAAGTCGCCGATAGGGTAAGATATGACGCCTTTGTCGTCGGCACATTCGAGAATTTGCACAAAAGGCAAGTAAAACATCAAAATACAAATTCATGAGTCGACAGCAGCGCCAGTATTTCGGGCTATAAAGATAAGGGATGAATACGGAAAAAGTTGTAAGCAGACAAATGAGTAACAAAGAAATTTTACTACAACACCACTTTATGCAGCAAATTCACTTCTCCCTCCTTCAATGTGACCACAGTCCTGGTGGACGACACATTGCATCCTGAACACTACGTTCTCAACGGCCAAGCGTATCATGTCACCAGAAATGTTCATCAAAGTCTGGGATATGTTGTCCTTTAGGGCCGCCAAGTTCGAGTCTATACCAAGATACACATGGGACTACCTTGGTCGACCTTGGTACTCTGAAATTCTCTACCAAGATACACATTAGACTTTAAATAACCCTACAGAAAGATGTCACATGGGCTAGGTCCGGGGAGCGAAGTGGCCATGCAAATGAAAAAAAAAGAGACTGATGACCCTTTCTCCTGTAAATTCCGCACCGATCTTTATAGTCCAAAATACTGGCGTTGCTGTCGACTGCATAGTCGGGAATTTGTAGTTTGATTTTTTTTTCTTTTTGCCTTTTATGCAAATTCTCGTTTGCGCAAGACAACAAAAAAGCCAATCTTCCCCTGTCGGCGACTTTTGGAACTATTTTTTTTTCAAGGAAACTCTTTCCCATGTCGTCCTTAGTCCCTCTATCAATGTTGGTGGAATTCCGGCAGATAGATCGCGCTACAGATGGCTCTGAATAGTGTCACTTTTAAAAAAATCACCCTCTATACGTATAAATACATATACATTCGCTCTCTATATGTATAAATACATATACATTTATTTCAGATTTTTAAAAAAATGTTTAAAATTGCATTTATCAGAAAAAAATGCACAAGGATATCTAATCTTTACAAGTGAGAGCAATGATAAATATTTATCAACAGAAATATAAAACACATAAAAACTCCATACAAAAAAATATTTCTTTGATGTAATTATTCTTCAGATAAATTTCAGATAAATTATATTTTTACACAATCGTGTAGGGGAGCTTTCTGAATATTTAGATACAAAATTTTCTGAGCATTTATAAAAAAATTACGTTTTTTTTCATAATTTATGCCGAATACGAAATATTCAAAATAAGGAATTTAGAAGAAATACACTGGCGACATTAAAAAATGATAGCAACAAGGTGTGGCACTTTCGAGTTATCAAAGCTATAATATTTGTTATTGAATGCTTAAGATGTTTCTTCTGGAAGATAATTTTTATGATAATAAAGTGTTTGAAAGTGCGAAAAAAGATCTATTATTAACTCTTTATTGTCTACTGAGAATAAACGACGATTTTCCTAATCGAAAGAGTAATTACAAAACCCGAATTCAATTCTGCCCTGGGACCCTATTAACATGTTTCTTAAGCTGAGTTAGTTGAGAGCGCTACTGTCAACTTTTTCTACCAAAGGGATCATTAGACCGGGACCTACAGTTTAAAGCCGATTCCGTACAATTATAATCATATAAGCCAGCATTGGGATTCCCAGGCTCTGACATTAGCCATTTAGCCATCGATAGGCACGTATCTTTTAAGATATTTTTATACTGATATCACAGTCGACCTTGATGAAACAACCCTTAAGAATACCAAGTTAGGTATATAAATAAAGTGCTAAAATCGCACACAGTTTTTTTTATTTCTAAAATCAATAATGGTTTGGTAAGTAAAATATTATATAATGTTCTTAATTAACAGTATTCCCATTATGCAATGTCATTAGTATAAAAAATTACGATTTCGAATAAAGGAAATAATTGCGTTAAAATAATTGCTTTACTCTATTAATAAGTTCGGGAAATAATTTTATCCGTTATATAAGGTCTTTATTTTTTCTGCTATATTATTTGCAATCATTTATATCTATGGGAAATTTCCTAAACTGGGCACATATAATCTAAATATATTTGATGATGATTAAAAAATGTTTTTATATAAATGTTTGATTAAAAAATGTTTTAATTTTGTAAATGTTTTATAAATGTTTAAATGTTTTACTTAAATGTTTTCAAATTTATTTAAAGTCTGTAAATTAATGGTTGTGTTTATTTCATTTTTTTTGCATTTATACTTGCATGTTATGCCCGAAAATATAACTTTCTCCATCGTTTTCAAAAGTGTATATATTTTTGAATTGAATAAAAAACTATATTAAATATTTGTATTTTTCAATTAATATTAAAAATTTTAAACATTTTCTCAAAGGAAAATCTGAAATTAAACTATTGATAATAGGATAATTTTTCAAACTTTTGCATTACGAGCTGAAAAATTTTACAGTGATACAAATTTTATAAAATGTACACTTTCAAATTTTGTATCTACATTTTCCATTAGAATTTTTTTTACTTCCAAATACATAATCAAATTTCAGATACAAGAAAAGGCGTACTTTTATAAAAGGAAAGGGATTCATTTTCTAAATATAATTCGCAGACTATTAGAGATACCGGAAAGAAAAATATTTTGAGAGTGCGTGACAGAGCTCCTTTATTTATTTATTATATGTTGAGCATGTAGCAGCAAGCATTGTTATGACATTGGGGTAAAATTCTTCTCGAAAAATGAAATTCGTCGGGGTAACTTCTATTCTCCCTTAATTCAATACAATAAGTAAATAGAAAATTCATGTGAAAGCAAAGAATGCCGTCTAGGAAACATTTCCCGTTTTGAACAGAGGACAGGAAATTTGTTTCAACCAAAGAAATGTTTGCGGTAAGCATTCTTTGGTTTCAATACAATTGGAGAAACCAAAATAAATCTTTTAAACTGTTTGGAAAGCAATCCTTCTTGATGTCATAATTTAATTGTTTGATTTTATATGTCATTGGAGTTTGAGAGAATAGAAAAAAATCAAAGCCTTCAACAACATTAAAAATAACCTAAAATTGTAGTTACAGATGAATATAAATTAAGAGAAAAAAAAAGCCTGATGATATATTACGAATAATACTGTCTTTTAATTATAACAATTATACTAACAAGTTTAACTATTATACTAGATATTTTAACTATTATGCTAACAAGTTTGAAAATTGTAGAATCTCTGAAGATTTCAAAGCTATAAAAAGGGTAAAAAAGGAAAAAATTAACATTATTTTGAAGTTCTGAAATTTAACATGCGAAATTAACTAAATTAAAATTTTGTGTTGAAAAGAATTATTAAGAACCATAATATATCTATGTCACTACATGGATGAGAATGCTAAGGGAATTGTTTAAGACCCTTGAGAAAAATAATTTAACTCGTGTTTTATAATTAAAATGAAATTTAAGGGACGTAATGGTTATGCAGATACTTTTTTGAATATATCTTAATAACGGTTAGGTAAAAAATGCATACTTCATTTTTTCCAAATTTATGTAAATAGTAAATTCTTCCAAGCGTTTTTTTTTTTTGGCTTAATACTAAAAATACAACAATACAACACCTAACAATATAGCAAAATATATCCTAACTTCTTTTGGAAGCCATTAGAAATATCTTCCGGATTGTTACACTAAAAACTGTGAATGATTAAATCGAAGTTTAAAAGTTTTTCTCTGAATGTCTTGTATTTTCCATCATGTTCCTTAGAATTCGAATATCCTGTGCACACAAGTGTCCTGTACACACGTGGAATTTTCCAATAAGAGGCTTTCAGATTTTGGATTTGTTTTCTACTTTTATGCTTTCAAAAATAAAACTCCTTAATTATAGATATGATGTAGTGAGCCATTATCGAGATCGTGTCCAGTTTTGTAGCATTTTACAGACCATCTTACAGAAAGCATGTTGTAAAGCAAGGGTGATTGAAGGGAGCTCTAGGTAATCCGGCCTAGTTGTTTCAGGTGAAAAAAGTAATACGGAATAAAACCAACCATTTGAACTGGCTCTTTATATATGAGGAAATATAAAATTTTTATTGCCAGAAAATAGGGGTCTGATTGTCCCTAGTTACTAACTTTTACCACGTTAATTAAATTTTCCAGCTTTAATTTTTACTTAGCAAAATCCATCTAAGTGTTAGAATGCAACAGTGGATACTCTGTCTCATCTGATTGGTTTAGAGGTATAAATGCGGCTTATAGCTCGAATACTATGACAAATTTCCGAAATATTTGCAAGTGTGCAATAATTAATATATAAAGAAATGTAAAGGGACTTACCTACATCCATTAACTAATATGACAAATACGAAAGGAGAAACACCTACATTGAAAAAAAAATACATGAAAACATATCAACTATAAAATCAATACAGTTTCAACTAAAATATAATTTGTAGCAATACTTTACAAGACTTCAATTTTCTATTTTTCAAAAATATTCTCGAAAATATTGATGATAGGAAAACCAAATGATCTGTAGACTAAATCGTTTAAATTTGCTATGATGATTGCATTTATGAGTAAATAGCGATCGCACGTTTCCAGTTTAAAATTTACAAAATTATTAAATTTTAAATTATTTTTTTATATATATTTATAAAAAAAGTTATAAACAAATATAAACAAGTTTTCAGACACCTTTAACCCTAAATTCTTTAAAGAAAAGAAGTATATATCATTATAACGGATGCATAACAAAATATAAAGCATTAAAATATATTATATTACAACTGTGTACTGTGTTTTCTGATCACGCATTAGAAAATAAAAGCTAAGGATTGTCTCATATCTTATACACGATATATTGTTTCATCTAAAGCATATTTGTGTTTCCTCTCCATTCCGATGAGAATATCAATATGCTATGCTTAAGATGTCAAGGTCTGGGTGGAGCGAGTATAGCTACATTTAAGAATATTGCAGCTGCTTTCCTATTTAACATATCAAACACGCTTTGCCACAAAAATGTAATTTATGTCAAACATGACAGAAAAACTCTAAAATGGTGCTTCCTAACCGTTTTCAAATTATGAAACACATTTTTTAAACTTAAATGGCAATCTGCCATTCCCCACCAAATGTTGATTAAAAATTGATTTTTAATTAGGTCAAGTATACATGCTAAAAAATATCATGTAGATTACACATTGATAGACCCAGAGATCAGAAATTCGAGCTCTTTAGAAAAACATGAGAATTTTTTTAATCTGCTGTGAAATAAAATATTACATAAAAATTTTAAAAAGAATTTTTTATATTGGATTATTATGAAAAATTTTCTCTCGAGAAATACATATTCTTTTCTGTATTTTCAGTTAAAAAATATGTAATAAGATGTACAAATTTGTGAAAGTAAATAAAATTCAGTTTCAAGCTGAGAAAAAAAGTTCTCAAAGACCAAAGATTGAAATTGTGACGAGAAAAAAAAATGGAAGTTCTAAAAAACACTTATAAAAAGTTGCACAGTAGAATGACCTAAATAAGCAAGCAAAAATCGGGATCATATGACAAAGTTGACAATTTTAGATACTGTTTCAAACACGATACTCTGAAAAGATTAACTCTAGGGAATATTTTAGAATTAAAAATGTTTTACATGAGGTTCTATATTTAACTTTCTCCAATAGGGAAGCAATGTTTGAGAGTCCGTAGCATTGTGACATAATTTTCCTTTGTCTCATCTTTCAAATTATTGATTAGACAGGAATTAATATTGCTTGTTTATCTTCTTAACACGCACCTCGACATGCTCTATGGGATTATTAAACTTTGAAATATTGGTTTGTTCATAAACTGTGTGAAAAATGCATGCAGTTTCTGAACGCAAAAAAGGAGTGTTTGACAATAGTAAAAAATAGAGTGTCTGGTAGTAGTGGGTTTACAGACAGTTTCGACGGTAGGCAGTTAATATAGAAGAACTAGCCGCTGCGCGACCAGCATGGTCGCTTTTTGTTATATATTTTCTTTTACAAAACAACTCATCTGAAAGTAACATGTGTAAGGAATGTTACCATTACCTGTCATCATAAATATACGTTGTTAAGGGGTATCCTCTGTAAGGCTGATTCTAAAACATCGTGAATAAAAAATGTGAATTCTCATTACTTCAGAACAGAGTTAAAGATAAGACTGAGAAACACAACACCAATGATTTTAAAAATTACATATCTCTCTGTATGTACTATTTTTCAAAATTAAGATATCAACACTTTATCCTTACATCAATTACGAAATTGTTGGGGAACATTTTTTTCACTTAAAAAAATGGAGAAAAATTCAGCAAGTACTAAAATATAGTGAGGATTACATCACTCTCTGTATGTACTATTGTTGACAATTCAGATATCTACACTTAATCATATCAAATAATAAATTGTTGGGAAAATTTCTTCACTTATAAAATGGAGTAAAAATTCAGCAAGTACTGGAAAATATGTACAAAATTAACTATTACTGGCTCTCGGCTGTTATGCCTTTCGACAGTTAATCCTAGCCTCGCAATCATTTATGCTCTCTTTCACACCTCTCTCTTAATGAATTATTTCTCCCTCACTTTCTTTCTTGAGAATGTTCCCAATTTTTACTTGATCGTGCAACTCGCTTTCGAGCATTACTGATTTCAGTGCGTAAATCCATGTTGACACGCGGTTGCAAATTGCGAACGGCCGCTAATGTTTACATCTGGTAGTTGCAGCCGTTGCCAATCGAAGTGTAGAAATATCGTCATTTTTTTACCGCATACCTACGCGTTTTATATATAGAGATTGTTCCCAGGTCCATACTAATTAACAGGTGCATAACCATTGGCTGAGTTTGCAGGTGTTCTTACGCAGCGTCGGACTGCAGGTGTTCTGACGCAGCGTCGGACTGCAGGTTCAATAAGGCTTATAAGCGAAAGCTGAGGTAGCCATATTATTAATGAATTTCAGAATTTTAGTCTTTTCAATTTTTTTAAAAATAAATGAAAGGGGAATGTATATCAGAAATATATTGAATTAAAGTAAAAAAAATACTTGCTGATTTTATTCATTTATTGAAATACACTGCTGGCCACCCAAATTGCAACACCAAGAAAGACAAGAGATATCACAACAAAATTTATTTTGTAGATAACACGTTGACCAAGTATCAAATGATTAAATTTATAGACTTCTGTGAAGTGTGGTTCCTGCCAAAATCAGTAGCCAAAGTAGCCGCCATTGTTGGAGATCACCGCTGCAACACGCCTCGGCATTGATTCAAAGAGAGTTTGGATGAGTTCTTGCAAACCAAGCACCTTCCACACGTTGCCAAAGTTGATCTGCTGTGGCAGCTGGGGATGGAATCTGGGTCAATCGTAGAGCAACCATGGACCACATGTTTTCTATCGGCGAAAGATCCGGAGAGCGAGGCGGCCAGAGAAGCAATTCAATCTGGCGATTGACGAAGAACCGTTGGACAATGCGTGCCACGTGTGGTCGCGCATTATCCTGTTGAAATATGGCTGTGGGCAAGCCCTGAAGGTAAGGAAGGACAACTGGCTCCAACACCTCGGAGATGTAGCGCTGGCTGTTTAAAGTACCGGCAATGCGTACTAGAGGTATGCGAGAGTGATATCCAATACCGACCCATACCATAATACCCGGTGCAGGACCAGTGTGGCGGTGCATAACGCAGCTGTTCAGCATCCTCTCTTCACGGTGTCTCCAGACTCGAATGCGACCATCGTGGTGTTGCAGACAGAAGCGTGACTCGTCAGTAAAGACAATTTCATTCCATTATGCCGTCCACATCCTTCTGTCATCGCACCATTGGCGGCGGAGACGTCTGTGGTTCTGCGTCAAGGGTAGACAAAGCAATGGACGTCTTGCGGACAGACCACTCTGGTGTAAACGGCGTCGAATGGTACGCGCAGACACTGGATGATGCGTTACAGACTGCATGTGCTGTGCAATGGTTCGTGATGTGACTGAGCAATCCGTCACTGCCATGCGCACAATTTGCCTGTCATCACGTGAAGTGGTGCGCTGAGGTGGATGCGTTCGAACACGCCGGTCCGTCGTACTGTGGTGATGATAATTAATAGTTTACAAATAATTAACGTTTATATTAATATCTGGTATTCAGATAATTAAATTGGTAAAGTAAGTAAGAAGTAAGTAAATTTTAGTAACGATTGTGCTTTGTTTTAATAAACTTATTAAGCCTCTGCTAAATATATGTAAGGGTTATACTTGTAGTGATCAGATATTAATTGATTTGATTAATGTCATCGCATTTGGAGAAGGTGCGCAAGTTTCTCTAAATGTTTTGACATTGAGAAGAATTAAGTTTAAAATAGATCATCACAGGTTATACCTTATTATTGTTAATATTGATAAATTAATAAGCCTTATTTTGAAATAATTGTGAGGTGGCGGGTACGCTGGTGAATTTTTGGGTTTTTTATTAAATGAATGAATACAAAATTATAGTGTGTCTTTTCTTTTAAAGTTAAATCCTTCCTTTTGAGAGCCCCTTTTTGTCAGTTGATCGTAAACTGAGACATCCGATAGCGACTGTTCACGGACACCCTCCCCTTCGGGACGTTTGGAATGTTGATGAGCCAAGCAGATACGAATGCGCTCCCTACGCGGTTGAATACAGTGGCTTGTAGATGGCGGCGTTTTCAAGGAGGAAAAATGTAATCAAAAATTATTATGTGAAATAAGAAAATGAAAAAAATCAACAATGAGTCGGAGAGGAGATTCCTTCGGCTAATTCCGAATTTCAGCGTTTTCCTCGTCCGAGATTGACGGAGCGGAGTGGACCTTCTTGCTTTCCGCGGAATGCAAAGTGAAAAAAGGGAGCGTCAACTCGGGGGCGGAGGGTGCAAGTTGACACAGAGGGGGAGAGGCGAGCGAAGAGGCTGGGAGCTGGCCCGAGTGCCTTGAGAAAAAAGATGATGGCTGTACGGAAAGGTCCGACGACGCTCATGTCTTGGCGTCATGCACGCTTTAGAAAATGGCGTTAAGGCTCCCCTCATGACTTCTTTAAATAATAGTGTTTTTTTTTGTGCTGCAGCATTTTAACTGGGTAATATAATTTTAATTCCTTTTTTTTTATTTACTGAATTTTTCTATAGTTTTACTTTTGTTTTTTTCTCATCACTTTTTCATTTAGAAGGTTTTTTTTATTCGCCAGCCACTTCACTTATTTGTATTGTTTTTATTGATAATTATTTGTATTATGGAGAGTAGAACTCAATTAAACGAAATTGTATTTATTCAATTGAATTTGGTTGTCAGAATGATGTTAAGAAGATCTGGAGTTAATGAGTTTGTTTGTTATAATGTCAGGGAAATTCTTAAATAAATTGTTATTTGTAGATTGTAATGTGGTGTCATGTCGGTCCTTGCCTTTTTAGTAAATTTTCTGATTTTCAGCTTTAGGTTTTATATTTATTTCAGCAGATATGAAGCTTTTTCTTTTAGGTGAAATAATTTTATTTTCTAGGTGCTCTCCAAGGTTAAGTAATTTTATTAGATTTAATTTCATTTTTCTTTTGGCTCATTATTCACCACAGTGAAGCATTCAGTTCGAACCAGTGTTAATTATAATTATTAAATGTTTATGGGTTATTGCTACACACAACGCAACTTTACCATCTATCTTAAAATGTACTAACCACTAACGGCAAAATGGCAAATATTGTTGTATTTAAATTTAACTGAAGCCTAGCATAATTAGTAAGAGTTATTCCTACCTTCAATTCATTAATTAATTTATTAATTAGCAATATAAAATAATAAACTTTAAAATAAACACTATATAACACATTCTTCGTCTCCACAGTACCCTCCTGCATCCAACGATCACATATCCGTATTACAGTTGTTTGGTTTCGTCCAACACGACTACCGATTTCCCTGAAAGATAATCCACAATTTCGGTAGGCCACTATCCTTCCTCTGTCGAACTCGGATACTTGATCAAAAGATGATCGCTGTTTTCGACGAGGCATAATTGATCGTTTTTTTTGAAAAAACCACAAGAAAAACACAATTGCCGAACTTGAAATCGTCGAAATCTCCAAGCCTTAAATAGCGCTTTGAAGTGGCGCCACAGGCGCGCGTGATGTGCGTCTGCGCTGAAATTCTAATCATTTGCATATCACACCTCCGCTAATGCATGTTGTAAATTTCATGTTATTTGTATGTTTCCTTCAGGGTGTTGCATTTACAATGGCCAGCAGTGTATATAAGTACTAGCCGGGTTTCACCCGGCTATGCTCGGGTCATCCGTCCACCAGACTAGATATACATGATCGTGCGTAAGGGGTATCCTCTGTAAGGCTGATTCTAAAACATCGTGATTAAAAAATGTGAATTTTCATTACTTCAGAACAGAGTTAAAGATAAGACTGAGAAACACAACACCAATGATTTTAAAAATTACATATCTCTCTGTATGTACTATTTTTCAAAATTAAGATATCTACACTTTATCCTTACATCAATTACGAAATTGTTGGAATTTTTCGAAATTGTTTACGAAATTGTTGTTATTCATTTTTCATTCATACGCTGCGTAGCAACACCTGCAAACTCAGTCAATGGTTATGCACCTGTATATCTAGTCTAGCCGTCTATATTATACGGCTTTGAATTGATAGATTGAGAGGAAGAAGTTTCATACGAGGCACTATTGATTTGCAGTCTCTCCCCCCCCCCACACACAAAACTACAAAAAATAAAAAATAAATTATTTGTATTAACACCCACCACCACCTGGTATGATATGAGCATACGTGCATTAAAAAAGATAAATTTTCTTGTGAAAAGAAATCGGCTGTCTACTTTAGCCTATATTCCTACAATACAAAAATTCAAATTTCCTAAAATTTGTCTTATTAGTGGCATAATAATGCATTATACATTGAAATTATATGAATGCATGTATTAGGCAGAATTTCACATGTCTATAATGCGAGATATTCTATATTCGGTTTAGTCAAAAGATAAGCACAATTGAAATATTAAACAAGCTTCCGGAGCATATGGTATTGTTGAAAAACAAATAAACCGCTCAATAGACACCAACATTTTCTAAATATAAATATTTATATAAATAAAATATGAATAAGCACTTTTTAAATATTTTAGCGTGTAATCACCAAAACAAAGAAATGGTGAACTTCATACAAAAATATATTAGTAGAAAATTTATCTAAAACCAAAAACTAAACTAATCAGCAAAGAAAGAAATTCATGAAATATGAACAGTTTTGGAAAAAGTTTGGTAAAATGAAAATAAAAATTAAATAATTATTTGTTGTTTGAGCAGTTCAAACATGATTCTATGTATCCAAAATCAAAACTGAAAACCACGTGTAAACCAAACTGAAGATAGATATAGAACTATGAAATTAGAACAAAAAGAATCTTATTGCCGGCAACTGTTTAGCATTAATCGAATACCCCAATCGAATTACTTGACACTCGAATCACAGTTCACTTGAATTAAATTTTTTTTCCCTTTTTAGCTGTAAAAAAAACCCCTAAAATCAGTACATCTTCAAATGATCTATTTATGATTAAAAAGTTAGAATTAAGAGTATGAAAAGTAGAAAAATAATTAAAAAAATAGACACACGATGAAACATTTCTTTTCAGTGATTTATTTTTTAGTGAGAATCACGCTGTGAATGAATCACTCTTTGTTTACATTGACAAAGATGGATGATCTCACAGGAGACGCCTCATTACAATCCAAATAACTCTAAAACTATTGAATTAACAGAATAAGTGTACGCAGAAACAAGTATTAGTTTTTAAAGCTCTTTCCAAATATGTAACATTTTTGTACTTTCATGAAAAAAAATACACTGGTTATAAAAAATTAAGGAAAAGTCACAAAAATAGCGATTACTCAAAAGTTACGGGTAGAATTTAATGAAACTTGTACACATTATGCAACATATAGGTAGGTATAAAATATCATAAAAAGAAATCGCCAGACAATTATGGTGTTATAGAAACTAGCATAGGTATACAATGAGCAAATCTGATGTGTCAGTTTGGTATAGAAAAAGTACCTTTAATATGGCGTATGATCCCCCTGAGAAGCAATACAGCCCATACAGCGATGTGTGAGGCTGTCAATTATGCGGTCTATGAGTTCGGTAGGAAGTGAGAGCCATTGCTCTTGCAAAGCAGCTGAAAGAGTGCCTAGGGTCCTAGGAGGAGGATTAAAAGCAGCTATACGTCGTCCTAAAGCGTCCCAAACATGTTCGATAGGATTCAGGTCCGGTGATCGAGCTGGCCACTCCATGCGCTGAACTGTTTCTTGCTCAAGATAAGCATCCACGATGCGAGCCCTGTGCGGTCTCTCGTTATCGTCCTGTAGCACGAAAGCATCACCTACTGCCCCGGCATAAAGGCGCATATAAGCATCAAGGATGTCATCTCTATAGGTGTGAGCATTCACATTTCCATGGGGAAAGACATGGATGTCTGTGCGTCCACCCAAAGAGATACCACCTCAAACTGCCTGATGCGTATGCATCTCTATCACGGATGTGTGATGGATAAAAACGTGTTCCAGGTTCTCTCCAAATCAAAATACGCATACTATCTCTTTGGAGGATAAACCTGGACTCATCCGTAAAGAGAACAGCTCTCCATTGATCACGCATCCTGTGGACATGGATTATGCGGCGTGCCTATGGCTGACGTGAGCGGGACGCAAATGGCTGGTCTTCTCGCAAAAAGACCACCTTCGTGAAGCCTTCTACGCATGGTTGACGTTGATACCAACCTTCCGGAGCTTGCAGCGAGGGAGGATTTGTAGACGGTGCTTGCAGACGGAGTTTCGGTTCTATTCCTTCGTGCGCATAATGACAAATATCGGTCATCTGCACTCGTCGTAGCGTATGGCCGTCCTTGGCTGAACCTCCTGGATGCCGAAACCGTGGTTAGAAGTTGTTGCCAAAGTCTATGAACCACATACGGACTCACATTTAGCCACCTGGCCACTTCTGTCTGACTTTGTGCTGCCTCTAGTCTCCCAATAGCTCGCCATCGCAGTTCTTCCGTCAAATGATGCCTGGAGGTCATTGTTACAATTTGGCTATGCCAGATGTCTAATCTCAGCCTCGCAGCGAAAATTGTCGCCTTTCTCTGAGACATGCACTTGTATGCTCTTCGCAAATGACGTATTTCGACTGCAGCGCAACTATTTTGCATAATGTAGTATTGTTCAGCACCTTTTACTTAACAACATATTAAAATTTTAAATAGATTGGCCTAGTTTTGAACGTGTTACCCCTCTATTTGTGATTTTTTCTTAATTTTTGATAACTCGTGTACATCGATTTCGACATTTTCAAACATTGCCGAATTTCATAACGAATGCCATATCGGAAACGGTCTACCTGGAATTGTTCTATTTCCTGCCGACAGACACCGTTTTCCTTTTATTTATATAGATGGTAACTTCAATCCCATCTCCAAGCATTACGCGGCGCTACTGTCAGACGTCACTATGTGCGCCAGCATGATGTAATCCTGCCACTAATCTTCGGACGATAGCTGTAGTCCGAGATGGGAAGACGTCCCTCTCGCACTGTTTATTTTGATTGCTGTATTATTTACCCCAGATACAATAAATGTTGTTTATGTCCTATATTGCCGTGGTCGTTGCCTCCCCACATAAGTAACAAACAAGATAATGTATATTAATTCAGTTTCAAAAATAGCCATGGGAATCAGTATAGTTCTTTATTAATATGAGACTTGCAATTGATGTTCAGGGCAAAAAAGGGTTGATATCAGGTCTAATAGTTGTGAGAGAGAGAATAGCTAATTCTTCCCCAGGAAAAAATTAATCGATCTGTGTTATAATCTTTCGGGCGTGAAAGTAATTAATGCAACTTAATATTTATTTTAAGAGGGCCCTTATAATATTTTTCATATCCTCCAAAAAATTTCGAGGCACTCCTGGCCGATCTCACTGCACCGTAAACAGCTTCGAACTAGTGTTCTATTGCTTCCGATTCAGCTGGATGGAAAATATCAGAATCTCAGTTAAAAAAATAGGAGACCATAACAGTGTTATAGCTTTATATTATATAGATATGCCCCAGGGCCCATGGTCTCAATACCATTGTCTCAATGCCCATCTTTTTAAAATTGGACTAAAGTACTCCCCGGACTGATGTATCTGTAATTCTGGACACTCTATGGACAGTTGTCACATTGGCACGTGCCGTTGTGGTAACGATGATGTAGTTATGGGGTTTATTTTAAACTTTATTATATTATAATTACTACTAATTAAATTAGAATTACTCTTTACAATCTTTAAGATCAAATTACTTCAATAGTAGCCATTTGGCCGTTAGTGGTCAGACATTTTAAGATAGATGGTAAAGTTGCGTTGTGTGTAGCAATAACCCATAAACATATAATAATTAAAATTTACCCTAGGTTCATTACTGTCTGCATCACTGTGGTGATTAATGAGCCAAAAGAAAATGAAATTAAATCTAATAAAATTACTTAACCTTGGAGAGCACCTAGAAAATAAAATTATCTCACCTAAAAGAAAAAGCTTCAAATCTGCTGAAATAAAATTAAAACCTAAAGCTGAAAATCAGCAAAATTACTAAAAAGGCAAGGACCGACATGACAAAGATATACTTTAACATAACAAATTTATTCCTTCCGATTACATTAACAATATTACCACCAATCTGGTAATCAGTTCTATTAAACATTTTTTGGGATACCAATATTAAATCATCAATAATACAATTGTTATAAAAACCAACTTCTATATCCTCGCAACACAATAAAATATATACAATGACAATACAAAATGAAATGGCTGGCGAATATAAAAAAAAACCTGAATTATTCTATATGCAATTGCTCATCTTAATTTCAATTATACATTTAAATCTAATCTTAATGATGTTGCTGCAGCTTTAATCAAAGGTAGAGAGGTTATGGATAGAATTTATAGAAGTAAAGGAAGGAAAAGAAATTCACCCGTCGCGTCACTTCATCGTCGGGATCTTAGCGTTGTATCGAGGCCAGAGCTTCCAGCCCCGACCCCTCGGTCTTTCGCCCTCGCCTCCACCTCCAGGATCCAGAAATCTTCTCCTTGTTTTCAAACTCCCGCGCTCCGAGTCAGCACCTTGTCACCCTTTCCATCAGTCCGGTGAAACCATCCTCCACACCAAATAGTTCTTTGATGCTCAGTGAATTGTAATGGCCGAAATGAGGGGGGAAGGCTACAGGTGGCACTCTTGCACTCTGCAATTGTTTATACAATTAATTTTTTTCCACCCCTCATCTCGTTCTTGTTGGTTATTTTAATTTCATGGCGGCCTGGTCATCCACCCGGCGATGTATCCCTGCGCGCCTTGCATCTGACCTTCCAAAATTTCTCCCCGTTCGAAAAAGGGCTTTAGCGGACGTATTGGGTTACCGATAGTGGGGGAGGCTTTCAAAACTGTTGCTAGGCGCTGGGTCATTTTTTTAAGGATAGAAAAAAAGCAAAGAATATTTCTAAGACCTTTACCATTTAAATTACAAAACGCCAGCCAAAAAAACAATAAAAAAAAACAATATGCCAACCATTCACAAGGTTCATAAATAAAACTTATTAATTTTTCAATATTAACAATAATAAGGTATAACCTGTGATGATCTATTTCAAACTTAATTCTTCTCAATGTCAAAACATTTAGAGAAACTTGCGCACCTTCTCCAAATGCGATGACATTAATCAAATCAATTAATATCTGATCACCACAAGTATAACCCTTACATATATTTAGCAGAGGCTTAATAAATTGATTAAAACAAAGCACAATCGTTACTAAAATTTACTTACTTATTCACTTACTTTACTAATTTAATTATCTAAATACCCGATATTAATATTAACTTTAATTACTTCCAAAACTATTAATTATCATCACAACAAATACCTCCTTTTCCGCGAGAAAAAAATTTGGCACAAATTTTTTTTAAAAAAAAAACACAGATCACCGTGGAAAATTTCACAAATTAAAAGAATTGATTAAAGTATAGAATTACATTACACAATGTGATATATTGTTCCCATTTGACCCGGGTCACATAACAAAACACATATACATGAGAGATTACTTATTAACCAAAAATATAAACCATGGAATATCTAGCATAATACCCGAAAAAAATTTCATTACCATGATTGTATATAAACAAGCAAAAATGAAACATTGAACACCTAACATATATCTAAAACATTTCATTACCACAACTGTATGTTCAACTTACAATTAAACCATATACACTAAAAAAACTGCATAGTAAAATAATCATCCTCGGTTAAAACAATCAGTTCAAAAACATTACATCCTGTCCACAGTTTACTTCTATAATTTGAAATTGACAGTGCGACCCTAGCATACAATCCGAAACAAATTAAAAAAAAACAACGTATGCTTAACACAAATAAACAAAACCTCTTCGAACAAAACTCAATACAAAATTCTCTCTTACGAAATTCATTATCACTGTTCAATCAAAATTAACATGTTTACTGTTCAACCTCAAAAAATGTATATGAAACATGTGAGACAGGTGTACAAAATTTACAACTTTAGCCGTACATATAACAAAAAAAAATTTTTAACCTCCCGTACACCCTAGTATACATTACAAAACCAGGTAATTGATAGAAATTTGAGACCTATCGTTAACTACACTATTTACTCCTACCAAACCAATTTTAATTCCAGCCTGCGAAGATGGACTCTTCGTCCCTCGCGGCAATGAAATTCTAATAAGCTTGGTAAAAATTAATGATTAAAATCTGAAGGCATGTCTAACGTTCATTAACCTCCTGGACACCTTAGTACACATTACAAAACTAAGTAAATGATAAAATTTTGAAACCAATATTTAACTACTCCACCATTTACTCCTACCAAACCAAAAGTAATTCCAGCCTGCGAAGAGAGACTCTTCGTCCCTCGCGGCAATGAAATTCTAATATGCTTAGTAAAATAATGCTTAACACAAGAAGCCCTGTCTAACGTTTAATTGCATAAACCGAACTGAACAGACCAACGCAAACATACCTACTAAAATAACATAACCAAACTTATTCAAAAACTGTATGCCCTACGTAAATAAACAAAAACCGGTCGAATCGAAACACAGTCGATCCCCAAAGGTCATGCTGATCCGTTCAAAACAGAATATGCACATGAAACCTTATAGACAAGAGCACCAAAAAAATTTAACATTAACCCTACACATAAACAAAATTATCGGACACCTTAGTATGCCTTACAAAAGAAATTAAACAATATTAAATTAAGCTAAAGCTCTGCAAAAACTAAACTGGTATTGAATCCAACAAATCCCTGACATGAGAAACTGAACTTATTAGGTACTGAAAGACCACAACATTCAAAATTTCCCAGCCTGTGACATTGAAGTTGAATATAAACCCCCATTTTAATTAAATTTGTAAACAAACCCAACTGGTATTAAATCCAAACATATACCCGACATGAGAAACTGAATTTATTAGGTACTGAAATGACCGCAGCATTCAAATTTCCCAGCCTGTGACATTGAAGTTTGAATCTTAAACCCAATTGTAACTAATTTCGTGTGAAAAACAATATCATTAACTATTATATGAAAAAAATTTAATGTAATTTTCAATCTGTCCAAGAACCCAACTAAAACTACTTCCCGTTTTACCATGAGACCAGCTCTAAATGGCAAGAGGAAAGCAGAAAAAACCTAGCACCTGGCAAGACAAAAAAAACTCGTGATATGAAGCCCAAAATAACCAAAAAAATTATCTGACATGTAGAATTGCAATTAAAAATTTATCAATACTTAGTATGAAAATATACTATGGGAGACATTGTAAAACATACCCAATTTAGCATCTCAAATCAAATATTATACTTAAAACCACTAGCATAGCAATAGAAAACGTTAAAACAACAAAATACCAATTAAAATATTAGTTCCAAATATCTATCAATGTTTAAAGATGTTAAAAAAATATTCAATATTCAATATAAAAGCAAAATATATAGGAATGTAAACATTCGAATCAAAAATGTATCCTTAAATGCACTAACAGAACAATACTCTTAAGTAAAACACCAAAAAAACATTTATATCGTTCAATAATTCAAAATGAAAAAAAAATCAATATTCAAAATAATTGCACAAAATATAGGAATGTAAGAAAAATTTCAAATTAAAATCTACATCATTTAAAATATCAAAAATAATAATAACCATAACCACATAAAAATCATATGAACCAAAAAAATCTGTGCCAAAATAAGATTAAGCCTCTACTATACCAAAATTTAATATGTCATGCCGTCTCACCGAAAGAAAGGATAATGGAAAAAAAAATGGCTCATTTGCAAACAGTCTTCACGACTTGTACCATTTGAAGAAAAAAAAATGGCACAGCGTGGATAGGACACAGGCACCATTTGTGGCGTTGAAGTTTTTGTATTGGGGTGTATTTAAAAGCTTATTTATTATATTAACTTATTAATTAAAGTTAGAATTACTCTTTACAATCTTTAAGATCAAATTACTTCAATAGTAGCCATTTGGCCGTTAGTGGTCAGACATTTTAAGATAGATGGTAAAGTTGCGTTGTGTGTAGCAATAACCCATAAACATATAATAATTAAAATTTACCCTAGGTTCATTACTGTCTGCATCACTGTGGTGATTAATGAGCCAAAAGAAAATGAAATTAAATCTAATAAAATTACTTAACCTTGGAGAGCACCTAGAAAATAAAATTATCTCACCTAAAAGAAAAAGCTTCAAATCTGCTGAAATAAAATTAAAACCTAAAGCTGAAAATCAGCAAAATTACTAAAAAGGCAAGGACCGACATGACAAAGATATACTTTAACATAACAAATTTATTCCTTCCGATTACATTAACAATATTACCACCAATCTGGTAATCAGTTCTATTAAACATTTTTTGGGATACCAATATTAAATCATCAATAATACAATTGCTATAAAAACCAACTTCTATATCCTCGCAACACAATAAAATATATACAATGACAATACAAAATGAAATGGCTGGCGAATATAAAAAAAAACCTGAATTATTCTATATGCAATTGCTCATCTTAATTTCAATTATACATTTAAATCTAATCTTAATGATGTTGCTGCAGCTTTAATCAAAGGTAGAGAGGTTATGGATAGAATTTATAGAAGTAAAGGAAGGAAAAGAAATTCACCCGTCGCGTCACTTCATCGTCGGGATCTTAGCGTTGTATCGAGGCCAGAGCTTCCAGCCCCGACCCCTCGGTCTTTCGCCCTCGCCTCCACCTCCAGGATCCAGAAATCTTCTCCTTGTTTTCAAACTCCCGCGCTCCGAGTCAGCACCTTGTCACCCTTTCCATCAGTCCGGTGAAACCATCCTCCACACCAAATAGTTCTTTGATGCTCAGTGAATTGTAATGGCCGAAATGAGGGGGGAAGGCTACAGGTGGCACTCTTGCACTCTGCAATTGTTTATACAATTAATTTTTTTCCACCCCTCATCTCGTTCTTGTTGGTTATTTTAATTTCATGGCGGCCTGGTCATCCACCCGGCGATGTATCCCTGCGCGCCTTGCATCTGACCTTCCAAAATTTCTCCCCGTTCGAAAAAGGGCTTTAGCGGACGTATTGGGTTACCGATAGTGGGGGAGGCTTTCAAAACTGTTGCTAGGCGCTGGGTCATTTTTTTAAGGATAGAAAAAAAGCAAAGAATATTTCTAAGACCTTTACCATTTAAATTACAAAACGCCAGCCAAAAAAACAATAAAAAAAAACAATATGCCAACCATTCACAAGGTTCATAAATAAAACTTATTAATTTTTCAATATTAACAATAATAAGGTATAACCTGTGATGATCTATTTCAAACTTAATTCTTCTCAATGTCAAAACATTTAGAGAAACTTGCGCACCTTCTCCAAATGCGATGACATTAATCAAATCAATTAATATCTGATCACCACAAGTATAACCCTTACATATATTTAGCAGAGGCTTAATAAATTGATTAAAACAAAGCACAATCGTTACTAAAATTTACTTACTTATTCACTTACTTTACTAATTTAATTATCTAAATACCCGATATTAATATTAACTTTAATTACTTCCAAAACTATTAATTATCATCACAACACCGTGCACTTAATGTAGTTTTAAATGTACTGTTCAGAAATATTGGGAAGCCAGAAGGTTAATGACTTAATTGTTAATGCCTGGTATTTGTGATAAATAAATAAATTATACAGATATAGGGTATGGAATTTAAGCACAAATTTCATGGTTTAATCTTGTAATAAGATTATAAGGGAAATAAATATAACATGATAAAGGAAAAACAGAATATACACATCACACCCAGATACCACCCATCAATAAGATCAGATAAATCTTCAGACACCCGATGAGAATTAACGGAAACTCCGTGATCACATTGTAGTCCAGATAAACCTTGACTTGCCATACTATTAGCAGTTCAGCGTTTGTTAAAAATTTACACAAAAATACCTAACAAAAATCATGAAAGCCATCAGACTTGGCTACATAGCTCAAACCGAGCTGGCAAATGAATCTGGACTATAAGTACAAAGAATTTTTTTGGACTATGAATACCTAGAAGCTTCATAAGGAATTAAACAGGCCATAAAAGAATCTCGGTGCATGTTAAATCTTATCATGAACTTTTTGGGCGTATAAGATTTGTCTATGTAGTAAAAGACAGCCTACAGTCGCAACTACAGGGTGGCTAATAAATACTGTAACACTCCAAAAAATAAGAGTTAATTTTAATCATTTGGAAAAACAATTTATCTATCTATTTGTGTGATTGGCAACTTTTTGTAAACGCAGACGATTTTTGTTTAAAGTAAAACATGTAGAATATTTTTAAAGATGGAAGCCAAAAGGTTAATGGTTAAACAGCTTTTTGATCGCGGATTTTCTGCATGTAAAATATTTAAGCAATTAAAATGCCTTGGTTTTAATAGGACGTTTATATATTGGACTATAAATCGATTATTGGATACCAATAGCTGTAAAGATCGACCAAGCTCCGGTCGTCCACGCACTGTTCGTACAAAAGAACGTATCAAAAGAATTCGTGAAAAGATATGAAGAAATCCACAACGTTCTGCAAATAAAATGGCTGCAGAAGAGAACATCAGTCGCAGAACTATGCAACTTATCATAAATGAAGACCTGGGTTTTCGCCCTTATCGCAAAAGAAAAGTTCAAGGTTTGACTACTGCACAAATAGTAAAAAAGTTACAAAGATGTAAGAAATTGCTGAACCGGCACGGTAGCAAAAGTGTTGAAAAAATAATTTTCTCTGATGAGAAGCTGTTTTGTACAGAACAAAGTTATAATGCTAAAAATGATGTTGTATATTCAGCAACCTTCGAGGATATACCTGAAAATCTTCGAACTGTTAAACGCTTTCAGAACAAGAATTCTGTTATGGTTTGGGCTGCAGTGTCACACAATGGAAAACTGCCTCTGAAATTCATCGATAAAGGGGTAAAAATCAATGCTGAATATTACAAACAGGAAGTATTGGCTACACGTTTATTACCACATGCTAACAGATTGTATCCCAAAAAGAATTGGATATTTCAGCAAGATTCTGCACCGTCCCACCTATCAAAAACAACACAGGAATGGCTCCATGCCAATTGCCCGAAGTTTATCAAGCAAGAAGATTGGCCACCTTGTTCACCAGATCTAAATCCTTTAGACTATTGCATTTGGGGGATTTTAGAGTCTAAAGTAAATGCTAAGCAGCACAGAAGTTTGGACTCCCTCAAAGCTTCCATACGGAGTGAATGGGACAAATTACCTCATAAAATGATTCGTGCCACAATAGGACAGTGGCGTAAGAGATTATATTTAGCAATCGATAAAGATGGCGGTCGATTCGAGTAAAATTATTTCATGGTAAACTTTCATGTATAATGTTCATAATATTGTTGTATTTTCCATTTTCTATTTCATCTGTGTGTAATTAAATGATTCGATATTTGTCACAGTATTTATTAGCCACCCTGTACACAATCCGTCAACGAAAGAAGAGGCATGATAGGAATATGATACTTTATCAGATCTCTACGTAAGCAGTTTACAATTCTCCGTATATGGCAAAATTTCTGAAATCACTGAACTCATATGTGCGGTAGTTAGAAGGCCAGCTTGTTTTGTGAAGACACACAAGCACATTGAGCAGTAGTAAAAAATAAAAATTAAAGAAAAATAGTTTTTGACAGTAGTAGAAAACCAAGTGTTTGGCAGTTGTAGTTTGACGGATAGTTTCCATAGCATGCAGTCAATATGAAATGACTGTTAATTCCTTAATACTTATATTAAATTTACCAAAAATAGAGGATAATGTTAGCGTTAGGGAGTATAGAAAGATTATCCTGTTTGCTTATTACTCCGGAGCTGGAAACAGGTGAGTAAAACAATTTTAGATTTTATAACATTAATTCTGCGCCATCGGAGTTAACTCAATAAAACACACCTATCTTTAAATATGATGTTGGAGCGTGCACGCATATGCTTGTGGTATCCACATGCCAACTCATCTGTGTGAAGAGAAAGACTGATACTAGGCTATCAAGGATTATCATTAATACAGCAGTTGAATAGTTTCTAACCAAGAAGAGAACCTTTAGGTACATATATGCAGTATCTGTCTCAATGACAATAACTGATTATTAGTTTAACAAAAAAAGAAGTGTTCTATTGAATAAAATGACATGATAATATTGACGATGTGAGAAGGAGGACACTAAATTTCTAATAGATGTTAAATATTTTTATTTTCATTATTTCTAGTATTGAAACCTCTTGCTAGGGTGTGTCAATGCAACCTTCCCATATCAATCATTGGTACCAAAGGAAAATAAAAATATTTCCCCGAATTCCCATTTTAACATGATTGCCCACTCCAGTGAGGGCGTGTGTGTGAAATTCTGTCATTGAAATAGATACAGTTAACACAAAGGAAAGGAAAAAATAGCAAGCATTTCATTGATATCATTATGTTACTGTTTAGCTCTAATCACGAATATTATTTTCTGTTACAACAACCCTTTTCGACTAAACTAATAAACATTATTAAACACATTCGGTGCTATACGTAAGCTTTTCTTCGGGAGCTTCGAAATTCCAGACAATTCAATGGTAATAATGAGAATTGAATTTTTTGATAAAATGAAGATGAAAGAAAATAATAGTAGCATTAGTACAGCTGTTTTTGGTTACCTTTCAGCCCTCCAGATAAGTGACAATTGAGAAATGTTGCAGGATAAAAAAAAAAGGATTAGAAAAATCTAATGCCGTGAAGCATGATGGATGGAATTTTTTCATTTCAAAAAGTAAACATAATTATCTGTAATTACATTGTTTAAAGTGTAGAGCGCAGTGGCCCAGTTGGCAAAGGCAGCGAGCCAGCGATCTGAACATCTCTGGTTCGATGCCGGTCGTTGACAAATCCACAGCCACGTACGCTAATGGCGGCTTGTGTACGAAAAATCTGTCGTGGCTGCAATGTCCTCCAAGTTCTCAAAATGTACCTCTGGAGGTGCGGGGTCAAGTGTACTGGTCTCGTCACTTGACTTGGTTCAAAATTAAGGGACCGGTTCTTTAGCCAAGTCAGACTCCCACCCTTGGGGTGCTATTCAAAACCGGAGCCGCACCTTTCTACCCAAAAGCCTTTATGAACTTGATCCGATATACTGTCGGTCAAGGGGCATAAGCCACAACAAGATTGTTTAGAGTGAAACATTTTAATTTTAGATTTTATTTTTATCATTATATTTAACATTAATGACAAAATATTGGCATGTCTATGAGTCTGGTTTTATCTATGGGTAAGATGCACTATCTAGATATTTCCAAAGAAAGAAATAATGAATGAAAATAAGATAATTTTAAATTTCATGTGACCGCTCCAACCCATTTTATGTGACTGTTTAAACCTCGTTCATAGCAAAGCAAAGTAATAATACAAAAGAAATTGTTTTAGGGTGAATGATCATCATTTTCATCATTATAATGTACGATATGCATCAAGCATTGCTTAAAGCAAATACAATAACAACAGCAAGGCAACAAATGCATTGCAAAAACAGCTATATTTTGAAATAAAATGCAATACTTGTTTTGAAATTTTACCCTGATTGCTTGTTTGTAAATAAAAATATAAAGAAAAGAAAATTAGTCCTTGCGGCATTACATAGTTTCACCGAAAGGAAAGTTTTATATGGTGTTTTCAACGGAGCAATAAAGATGACAAATTTATCTTTCACTGTTTTCTAGGAAGTATACAATGAAAACAAATCACTTCCGTTCCAGGTAGAAAAAAAGTATAGAAAGATATTTTCGGTTATTTTCAGAGTAACTCTCAAAAGTTTCTTTTAATAATTGAACTTCAAAGATTATCCTTAAGAGTTCCGAAATTTATGTCCTGTTACTGAAAATATTAATCTCATTAACGCTTAAAAATAAAACATGATTTTTCATGTCTCAGTTATATCAATTTCTCTTAAATGTAGTCTGAATTTTTAAAGAGTAATTCTCTGGGCAATTTGAAGGATTATATGACCCCAATCATGACCAACTTTTGTAACTAACAGAATATTTATTTGATCATTTGTCATCATTATTGAACATTGGTATAAAAATTTACAAACAAATATAGTTGGTCAAAGGGCACTGAGTAAGCCCTCTAGGTGAAAATACAAACTGTGAATATTTTAAAAAATTGTGGTATAAAATTTGAAAATATAAAAACTCACTGTAATTTAAATTTTTACTCAGGTGTTTATCTCAGGCAAAAAAATTAATAAGGAAAAGTTTACAATAATGCATGATAATTTCAATGCAATTATCACCTATGCAAAGAAGACATCTATGCAAAACACCGAAAGGAGAGAATAATTATTTTGGTCATAAAAAACAAAAAAAAATTACCCCGAAATAAAAAAGAGCTGTTAAATATTTGTTTAACAGGTTCCAGTTCTGTAAATCATCAATCCATTACACTGAGAATTAATCTCTTTATCTATAGATTGAGAATCACAGAGAACCTTTAGTTATATCTGGTCCTAAAGAGTTCCTGCTACAGATTTTCCCACAAATTTCGACGAGGGTCGACCTAAAACCTAAACAGCTAATTGCATCATCGGTTCTAGAAAGATTTTTGAAGCATTACGCGATTGTTGTTGTTTGCTGTTTATAATCCTTTGGCATTCGAATGAAATTTAGATGAGATTCATGAGTTTGTTGACCCAGAGAAAACGTGATTGTACTTATGTAAGAATAAGGTCCGGATATTAAGAACATGAGGGAATATCATTAGTCTCAACTTATTGTCCAGGAAACCATTTGCACACTATCGTAAAAAAGATACTTTTTTAACGAATGTTAACGTGCTTAAGGCTGCTATGTACTAAGAAAAAAAATCGCATTTCCCTTTTCCTCTTCTTGCAGACTCTTGTGGTGGGTGGAGTCCAGTTGACAGTTCGAGAATTCTACCCCCCTTAGGATTGATATTTTGAGGAATTGTAATGGCTCTCTCTCTATAGGGGGGGTTAAGCGCTGCCCCCAAATTTTTATTTAGAATATATTTTTGTCAATTATTTACAGGTACATAAATGCTGATAATCAAATAAAATTGGTATTGTCAGATAGCCTGAACTTTTCTGCGATTCATTTTATAAATTTCGTCCACCGAAAGAATTTATGAGCGTTTAAAACACACTATACCAGAATTTTCCCCGAATAATTTAAATTTTAAAATATTAATTGTATTTAAAAAAAACGAAAAATGTACACAAATATAAAATTTCTTTCTCTAGGAAGAAGTACAATTTTTAGAAAAAAATCTTTGAATCCAAGTCGGCAATCCGTGGACAAATTTTATCCATAGGTTAACATTGAGGTAAGCGAATCCAATGGGGTTAGTACATAGCAGACTTAAGGAATGTAAGTCTTGCGGAGAAATGGCAACTGGATACCACAAAGTCTAGACTAATGCTGGATGTTACAAAACATTTCCTTTCTCTGACTGAATCCAATTTCCCAAAGCATTTTTTTTAACCAAACGACACCACTTCCAGAAGCTTATATCTTTTCCATAGTACATTTACGTCATATTCCTTAAAACCCATCAGATTTGAACGAATAAATTCTGCTTACAGGGCCACATCATTTTATTTCTATTTCACTGGCTTATTGAAGTGTACTATTTGACGGCACTACAAAAGACAATTTACAGGTTTTGTTTCGGCATAAAGTGCCTTATATTAACAAGACCATATTGTTCTCCACAAATGAGTGTGCTCAAATAGTTGATCCTGGTTCTGAAGTCCTGTTCTAAAAACAATACTACAAATGATAGGAAATTTCGCTAGGGTGTGGTGACCCAGTTGGCAAGAGCAGAGGGCCAGTGATCTGAACGTCTCTGGTTCGATTCTCGTAGCTGACAAAATCCACCGCCGTGTACGCTAACAGCGCCTGAATCACGTAAAATTTGTCGTGGTTGTAATGTCCTCCAAGTTCTCAAAATTTAACTTTGGAAGTGCAGGGTCAAGTGTACTGGTCTCGTCACTTGACTCGGTTCAAAATTACGGGACTGGTCCGTTAGCCAAGTCGGATTCTGACCCTTGTGGTGCTAACTTAAAAAACCGGAGCCGCATCACTCAGCCCAATAGCCTATAAATGGCCTTGATCAGATGTTGCTATCGGTCAAGGGTCATAAGCAACAACAACGAATTTCACTACCTAAATCAAGCATTTTGAGACCACGTTCTTACTTTTTACCTTCATTAGAGTATTTTCGTGACCAAACATTTGATATTTACATATGAAATATCTGTGTTCACAGCATTCAGTAGTTTTTAAGTAATCCCTGTTCCAGTTTAATTCCTGTCTATTAGGGTTTGACACATAAGATATAGAATTAGATCCCCGTTCTAAAATTCATTAATCTTAAAGAATGCATTTATAATATTCGTACTTTCCACGATAAGCTTACGTGAGATTTACAAACTGCTCCTTCTGCATTATAGATTTCCATAACAGCAGGAGATAATTTCTGTAATGATAACAATCTTAGGGGTTGAGTTCGAATTTTAGAAGAAGTCTTCTCCTTTAGTACTGTTATTATTATTTTATTCACTTTTTACCAGTATGAGTATTTTGTTCAGTTTTTACAATTAGTTAGCGTTTCAATTCGCCTATTGTGAAAGCTATGAACTTCAAGGGATCCTGCCATTATTAATTGCACACTTGTCCTATCTTCCCCATTTCAAAGTGAATGATTTCAATACTCTGACTATTGCTACTTCAACACTTTTATACAATTTTTTTCAGCCTCCCCTCTGTTTAAAAATACCACATGCCAAAATTAAGAATGTAACATTTTTTTTCCTATTTACTTTTTTTTTAAATGTAACGCATAAACGTGTTATGATAATCCTGAATAGAAGTTATTTAGTTTACCACAATATCTATCTCCTTGTCCTATTGATTCTCTACTATATTAATAATTTTCAACAAGAGAAAATGCAGATGAAAATGACATCATTAAACGCTTTTGTCCCAAAGCATTGAATTTTCTCAGTTTACAATTAACACTAGAAAGACGGGAATTGTTTTCTTACTAAAAAAAGACTGAACGCCGTCATTTTGACGGTTAAAAATGAAATCCAGAATTTAAAATATTTAATGTTTTTTAAATGGTTAAATACTGTAAAAGTTTGAACTATTTCATACCAATATATAATAAATTAGTATATATTTAGATGTATTTTTATGAAGATATGCGGAGCTGAAAACCTAGTATGGTTTATCCGTAAAAATATATGCATGGTTTGTGCAGTCCTTATATTTCACCACAAATATTTCCGAAATCCAATATTTCGGTTATTTGCAAAAGGGGAAAGAGACATAAAGGAACCAAAAATTTTCCGCTATAATTATAAAGATTTCTGCCTGTTTTCTATATTGCTGTCAAATTGACGGCTTTAAGTTATAGTAGGTATACAACACATTTTCTCCCCCTCTTAACTATCGAATATAATTTTCGAAATGTCTGTGCATCTTTCGCTTAAAATTAGAAAAAGTCATAACATTTCTGAAGCCTGAGGACATAAATACAGACATAGCGCTCAATAGTATGTCCAAAACCGTCAAAATGACAGCAGCCGTCTTTCTAGTGTTAAATTGGACAACTTTTGAAAATTTTAAATACATAAATGTTTTTTCTAATCATTTAGAAACATGCATATTAGTTTACGACAATCTTCGTGTCCTGTTGATCTCCGTGTCCTGTTGATTTTTCATTTCAAAAATTAACAGCAAGAGAAAATGTAGATGAAAATGTCATCTTTAGATGCTTTTGTCCCAAAACATTAAATTTTCGCAGCTTACAATTAAGTTGGACAACTTCTGAAAATTTTAAACACATGAATATGTTTGCTAATCATTTAGAATCTGAACGTCAAATTAAAATTTACTATTACTTATGCGAAACACGAGGACTTTTAATTATTGATTTAATCCCTAGCATTTATGTTTTCTAAACAGTTTTCGTTGAATGGCTCTTCATTTATAGAAATTGCTTGTGTCTTGATGATAAATGTAAGTACTTAACTAACATCGGAGAGTACCAGGGAAAAGTGATTTTGTTTATGAAGCGGAAAATTATAGTATCATGCTGGTGTTTTCCTGCGTCTTCCAAACCACTTTTATGAACTTTTATGGCGTCTCTTACAATAACCATAAAACGATGTAATCTCGGGCCATTAAAGGCAAACGTTTCTTCTACGAAAAAGATCAAAGGGAGTATAATATGTTTAACATGGTATATATATTTTCGAGTTTCAGTTCTTGATAGCGAGTCATGACTTTAATTTGCGCTTTAAGACGCTTACAACAACTACACTATACAAATCGTTGAGGTTCAGTGAAAATAAATTATGGCAAAACAGGTAACACACTTAGAGGTGTCTTTTAAAACGTGTTCTGCTTCATTTCAATTAAGTATCAGAGTGAAGTTCCAAAACACATAATTTAAATATGTATCTGAAATAGATAATCTTTAAAACACACGCAATGGTTCATTATCTTTGAGTTAGCTCTTTTATATAGTTTTAAAGGGACCATTTGAAATAACTTTACAAAAGTATCAAACGATTTGACATATGAAACGACATAATGGCGTTTACTGAATACAAAGGGAGGAACAAAAGGCAACGAATAATTGAATAAAACCTTTTCTTCAAAGATTTATTTATGAAGTTTACCTAACAAGGGTTTTGGTATGAAGACTTATTGATCGAAATAATTAAAACACCCTCTAAAACAGAGGAATCATCACTGAAATCATTTAAACACAATTGTTTCGGAAACAAATCATTTCAACGTTTGAATTGGTTTTGATGGACTGTTAAAAAGTGTTTGAAAAATTTATCCACGAACAGTACTGATAGAGGAAAGGGAACCAAAATATATTATTAAAAAAATATCACCTATTCTAGAGAACCTTATATTCTGTGCCGTCTGAAAGGGACCTCATCGGGAGATTAATTCCATGCAATCCTACCATCGAACTTTCAGGCTATCTCTCAATTTATCACTCTATCCGGTAACAACCACCCGAATATGGAGGAGAAACCAAGTTTTAAGGATGATGTGTACTAACCCTATTGGATTCGCTCACCTCAATGTTAACCTATGGAGAACATTTGTCTACTATTTACAGCTACATAAATGCTGATAATCCAATAAAAATGATCAGATAGCCTGAACTTTTCTGAACTTTGCAACCAGATTCATTTTATAAATTTCGTCCACCATAAGAATTTAGTAGCGTTTAAAGAGCACTATACCAGATTCCCTCCCCCCCCCCTCCGAATACTTTAAATTTAAAAATATTATCATTTTTTTAAACGAAAAATGACCCAAGGTGTAAAATATCTTCCTCTATTACGAAGTACAATTTAAAAAAAAATCTTTCAGTCTAAGTCGGCAATTCTTGGACATATATTATCCATAGGTCAACATTGAGGTGAGCGAATCCCTTAGGGTTAGTACGCAGCAGCCTTAACATACTGAGAAATTTTTTCTATGATTAACGACTTGGATATAAAGTGTTTTCTTTTACTGTAATTATTTTTTTCAAAATTTCATCCACCAAAGGAAATTATTTAAGTTTAAAAGACAGTATGTGCCATTTTACATCCGAATAATTCAAATTTGAAAATCTGTACGTCAGAGGTAAAACATCATAATGAATTTTCTTCAGTAAATTTTCCCATTTTCCAGAAGAGGTTTGTGATGGTTTACCTCTGATCAGGACTTACATATGCGATATTTTATAAGTCTATATTTCACCCACAATCTTGTTTTGCATATAGGACAGTTTTCCTCAAAGAGGGTCCCTCCAAAAGGATTCACTTACTATAAAAATATCGAAAATGAAGAAAATTCACTTATGGTGGTTTACCTCTGAGGTACAGAAATATTATTCGTCTTTCTTTTAAGCAACGAAAATTTACCCTAGTGAAAAATTTCTAAACAATTACGGAGTACAATTTAAACGAAAAACTCCAATTTCATATCGGCAATCATTGGAAAAATTTTCTCCATAGGTAAACACTGACCTGATATTGAATCCCGACATGGCCCCTACCCAGCAATTATAAATACAGTAAAACCTCGTTTATCCGGACTAACTGGAAATCCGGATAATCCGGGTAATATGGGTCATAAGCAAAACAAAATCTTTAACTAAGGAGACTTACTGTTTATTGCGATTAAAAACTGTTTTGCAACAAAATTGCATAGTGCTGTTTACAAGACATTAAAAACTATGAATATAACTTTTCACATCATTTTTTAATAAAAGAATTGGTCTACTGTCTTCTGTTTCAAACACGTGTGGTGTTTAAATGAAGCACGACCACGCTACGCCAATCCATTTCAACGCCCTGTGCCACTCTAATAAAGCTTTCTTAAACTCAACAAAAAGCATTTTTATTACCATAATTTATTGTACAATCTATGCAGGAACTGCACATTAAATCAAACTAAAAAGCGAACATTTGGAGTACTTATAGTTACGTTCTTGTTACCATAGTTAAAAATTATTATCAAATGTCAGCATTATACAAAAAAAAGTCTACGAATATGATCCGGATTATCCTGAAGTCCGGATCAACAAGGGCCGGATAAACGAGGTTTTACGAGACTTTTCATTTCCACCTCTGCGCCAAGACGTAGATACTCGAAGAAAAATTTGTAACATGCCTTTCGTCAAAAAAAAGGCTCCAATTACATTATTTTCGTTGCGTTTCCAGTTCCATTTACGCAATCATATAACTAAATAACATAAAATATCTTTGAAATTAATTAATCACATAATATATCCAGAGGAAACTTAATTTTTTTGCATTTTGTTGTATAAAAACTTATTTATGAGTTATTGAAATGTTTTTAACACAAATCATTAAGCCATTACTAAATAAATGTTAATTCTTGAATAGGCTGTTAATAATTAAACCTTATTAAAGAGAAAGAACCTATTAAAATGTTGTCCGGACACGGAGAAACCGATGAAAATTGCATGGAAATAAATACTTAATAAACAGTTTCCAGAAATCGATGACTCATTTGTATTTTATCAAAGCCCGAGGCTCGGAATTTTACTTGAAAAATAATGCACGCAACTTCAAAGTTAATTGCAGCATTTCGTGAGGAAGTGTTCATTTTTTTTACAGATTCTTAAAAGAATGAATCTGCTTCATAATTTACTTTATGCTACATAATTTAAAGGTGGAAAAATAATCAAAGGATAAATGGGGGAAATGTGACTGCCATAAGTTAGAAATTACCCATTTTATGGATATTATAGGGGAATCATTAATATAATTGAAGGACAAAATATAAGAAAATTAAAATATTCTACGCTGTACACTGCACGTAAAAGTGCAGTGTACAGCGAAACGAAATTAAACTGATCCGATAAATAAATATTTTATTTTTAGTTTGGAAATTTCAAAACTTAATAAGAATATTTCTCAAAGTTACTTAGGATTTTAGGGTAATAACTCCAGAACTCGTATTAATAGAAGTCTGACTCCAATCAATTTGAATAAAATTAATTCATGCCTTGTAGAAAAGGTTTCATTACCTTGTATCGAATTTTTGTAATCTGGCTACGGCCAATCTCGCAAGTGACATTTCAGCTGCTTCTACTCATGTTTACACTACAATTTTAAATAAGTCTGATAATTGCCGTATTTCAATCGAAACGAAATGAGATTTTGGCGTTTTTAGGGGTGCTTTTGCCCTTTGAAGTCTTTTGAATAGTTCTCTTAATTATACTTGTGACTGAGGTATTTAGCCTCTCAGTGAACAAAAAAAATTAAACGAGGCTGCCCCTGTAAAAAAAAGTCAATATTGTGAGGTATATTTTTGCATGTTAACATCGTATATCATTCGGCGTGATAGCTTATTTTTTATAGCTTATTTTTTATTTGAAGGCATTTTTTGAATAGTAGTCCAACTCCACTTTTTATAAAAATGAAGTCGCCTCACTTTCATGTTCATACAAGTCATTTCTATCTTAATTTTTAAACTGGTACAACCCCAGCTAATTTCTACTGCCAACAGAGGGCATTACAAATCAGACTTCAGCAGTCATTTCTCAGTACTCATTAGACTTTAAGGATCTGTATCTCAAAATGAACAAAAGTGGAGTTGTACCACTATTCAAATAAGGCCTTCATATCTATCATACTATTCTTTTTTATTTTATATAGATACTATATTACTATTCTAGTTATTGTTCTTTTTTATTTTCTGTTCATACTCGTCGTCTATTTACACTCATTTTCCTTCACAGCAAAGGCTGTAAATCAAACGAATGTAAAGAAAATGAAATCTCGAAGAAATGAAAAAAACAAATAAATTATGATGAATAAAAAGAGGCTAGAATGCTACTTACGGGAAAAGATCATACTCATATTACAAAGATCTGATATGAGATGGCGGAATCTTTTTATAAACTCTGAACTGCTGAAATTTCTATTTAAGTCCGTCAATAAATAACACGACCAGCAAATGCATGGTAAACATTTCAAGTAACAGTGAAAGTTTGTACGTCATTACTGAATAGGGTAACATTTTTTTCTCAATTCGAGGACAGTCTGTTCTGGATATTTTATTGAGATTCGGACACCTACTCTGAAGGATCCATCACATCCGTAGATATTCTGAATTTCGATAAAAATTGATTTAACTGGACAAAGTTTAAAAAAATCTTCATAGTTTTAAAAAATGAAGAAATGTGCATATTGTCATAGATACAATATTTCTCCTTTTCCTTTCAAATCTACGAATTACAACGCTACATATTGCAAAATGCTATTTATTCGTTTCAATCAGTGAAGATAAGTTGATAAAGCAGCAGCTTGGGATCCTAAAAACAATCAACGTATAACAGTGTGGAAAATACCATTTGTCGTTGGTCTAGATCAGTGTTTTCAAACCTTTACCAAGTCGCGACCGTCTTCAATGGTTTCCATGTATACTGAGATCCCCCCCCCCTTTCTCCTCCACATATTTTCATTAAAAAGCCTTTTAAGACAAAGAAAATAAATTAATAGGAATTTTTCATTACCTAATTCCAACTGAACTTTTAATTTAACAAAAATGAAATTTGTAAGAAATTAAGAACATTATTTAGTATGAAACTTTCATCCTTCAGTCAAAAGGTGTATAAAAGTAACAATAAAACACAACAGAACCTATAGAAAAATAGTGCACCTACCGCATTGACTCACAGTCATATAACAAGAATAATTGAAAAACGCTTACTTGAACAAAACTGTTTTATTCCATTGAGGAAACTGCAGTTGTTAAACAAAAAGTGACAGCATAGACTGGTAAAAGAGAAACCGGCATCTAGAATGTATATACTGTAGGTAGTTAGTAACAGCGATTTTCATTGACCATCCAATAAAGACGATATTTTTCTAAAGAACTGAGTTTGCACTCTGAACGAGACTTTTTCCCTTTAAAAAACTTTCGCCTGGTAGTTTCATTCTAAATAAACACTGGCAATTTATTTTCGGAGAAATTCGCCAAAAAATTGTTTGAACTGAATAAAACCGAGGTGACTCCCCAGAAAACACTTCGCGACCACTCTTCGGGTCGCGACCTACGTTGGAAACAACTGGTCTAAACTGAAGGCCTTATTTGAATAGTGGTCCAACTACCCTTTTTTCAAAAAATGAAGTTAGCCTCACTTTCATGTTCATACAAGTCATTTCTATCTTATTTTAAAACTGGTACACCTCCAGCTTATTTCTTCTGCCAACAGCGGGCATTACAAATCAGACTTCAACAGTCATTTCTCAGCACTCGATAGACTTTAATGCTCTGTATCTCAAAATGAACAAGAGTGGAGTTGTACCACTATTCAAATAAGGCCTTCATTTCTATTATGCTATTATTTTTTAGTCTACGTATATAGATACTATATTACCATTCTAGTCTATTATTCTTTTTTATTTTCTCTTCATACTCGTCGTCTATTTACATCCATTTTCCTTCACAGCAAAGGCTATAAATCAAACAAATTAAAAAAGTTGAAATCGTGAAGAACTGTAAAAAGCAAATAAATCATCATGATTAAAAAGAAGTTCGAATGCTACTTAGGGAAAAAGATCATAGTCATATTTCAGAGGTCTGATGTGAGATGGCGGAATCTTTTTATAACCCCTGAACTGCTGTAATTTCTACTTAAGTCCGTCAATAAATAACGTGACCAGCAAATGCATGGAGATCTTCTGAATTTCGATAAAAATTTATTTAACTGGACTTTGCAAAATAAAATCTCCATAGTTTTAAAAAATGAAATGTGCATAGTCGTTATAGTTACAATATTTCTCCTTTTCCTTTCAAATCTACGAATTACAACGCTACATATTGCAAAATGCATTTATTCGTTTCACTCAGTGAAGATAAGTTGATAAAGCAGCAACTTGGGATCCTAAAAACAATCAACGTATAACAGTGTGAAAAATACCATTTGTCGATGGTCTAAATCCGTGTTTCCCAACCTTTTTCAAGTCGCAACCCTCTTCAATGGTTTCCACGCATTCTGCGACACCCCCTTTTTCATCCGCATATTTTCATTAAAAAGGCCTCTTAAGAAAAAAAAATAATATGAATTTTCCACTACCTAATTCCAACTGAACTTTTAGTTTAACAAAAATGAAATTTGTACGAAATGGAGAACATTAATTAGTAAGAAACATTCATTCTTCACTCAAAGGTGTATAAAAGTAACAACAAAACACAACAGAACCTCGAAAAAAATAGTGCACCTACCGCATTGACTCAGTCATATAACAAGAATAATTGAAAAACTCTTACTTGAACAAAATTGTTTTATTCCGTTGAGGAAACTGCAACAGTTAAAGCAAAAGTGACAGAACAGACAGGTGAAAGACAAACTGGCATTTAGAATGTATATGCTGTAAGTAGTTCGTAACAGCGATTTTCACCGACCTTCCAATAACGGCGGTAGTTATCTAACAAACTGAGTTTGCTCTCTGATTGAGACTTTTTCCCTTTAAAAAACCTTCGCCTGGTAGTTCCATGATAAATAAACATTGTCAAATTTTCTACTTAGGTCCGTCAATAAATAACACGACCAGCAAATGCATGGTAAACATATCAAGCAACAGTGAAAGTGTGCACTTCATTATTGTTGTCGTTGTTGTGACCAATGCCCCTTGACTGACAGCATATTATCAGTTCAAGTCCATAACGGCGAAGTGGTATGGTTACGGTTTTTAATAGCACCACAAGGGTCAGAGTCCGACTTGGCTAAAGGATCGGTCCCGTAATTTTGACCGTTATTTAGAAAGTTTTTGGGAGAGAAATTCTCTAAAAAGTTATTTGAATTGAATAAAACCGCGGCGACCCCCAAGAAAACATTTCGCGACCACCCTTGGGGTTGCAACCCACAAATTGGGAAACACTTGTCTTAATTAAGGGGACAGTGGACTTTCAAAATTGAAAATTTGTCCAAAAATTCGATTTTTTATTTTATTGAATTGTGAAACTACGGACGAGTAGGAATATGTTGCAAAAAGAATTTTTTACTTCTGTGATTACTTTCCTAGTTATAGGCATTTGTATTTAATTAGATATTATGTGGTTACTATTAGCAATAACTTTAAATGGGTTTTTTCAAAATAAAAATTTTCATGCCATACGAATACTCAAACTGCTCCAGGTGCATTTCTAATTATCGTATTGCTTTGAAATTTAAGTTTTATATACTTAAATGTATATCAAATAAATCTTATTGAAAAAAAATTATGCTTCGTAGCTAAGAATTTCTAAATTTTGTACTTTAAAAGATGATTTATAGGTATTTTGCGTAATAAAAAGGGTGTTTTCACTATTATTATTTTTCTCTTTATTTTTAATGAATGCTTAAAATAAGCAATAAGTTTCATTGTTAGTTCTATAAGGTATCTTGTGAATAAAAATTACCATATTATATGCAAAAGAAATACGCATGGAACAATTTTAATTAGACCAATTTTTGATATAATTCATAATTAATAAATTATTAATATTTCATCTTTGAATTTTTACCACTTTTACATATCTATGGTACTAATCACATATTCAAATTTCACCCAAATCCATTCAAAACGAAAAAAGTTAGGTTTGAAGAACCACTGTCTCCTTAATACTACGAACGACGTTCTGCATTATAATTTCCTTAAGGATTTCTTCACCCTCTTGATATCAATATTGGACAGGACAATGTAGACCATTCTAGTTTTAAGCGTAGCAGAATTATAAAAGAAAAGCATTTAAAGTGTTTTACCATGATTATATTTCTCGATTGGTTCATTTTTGTACTTCAGTGGTCATTTTTTGCTACATAAAAACAGTTATGTCGGCATCCTGAATCGTTTTAAGCTCTTCGTTAATGAGAATTTATCGACCATATTTATAACAACTCTTCGAATCCATCAACACTCATCTATGAATACTTTATGTCTGACAGAGTCCACGCGAATACCCAATTATATCGCAAGAGACATATCTCTTCTCGCTCTTTTGAACTTTTTTTCTTTGTCCGCTGCAATAAATATTTTGTGAGTTATCTATGTAAACAGAAAAGGAAACGAGATTCAAAAATTTCAGATGAGTTTTCCTTTTTACTTTTAACTTAACAGAACTGTTTTTTTTTTATGAGTAAGAAAGTAAATATCATACACAGAAAAGACAGAATATCCCCTTTCATTCTAAAGTTCAGGCTAATGCAATAATTCAGAACTTGTATTTGTGAGGATATATATTTTTATTTTTCCATAACGGAAATAAATTCTATGTTCGTACTGAAAGAAAACAAAGTGTGATTTTTTTCGCTTATTAAAGAAAAGTTATGTTCAAAACTTTTTATTCTGAGCAGAATATTTCCTAGAAGCATAAATTTTCGTTGCAAAGGCAAAAAAAAATTATTGGTAGAAATTAATGTATGCAAGATCCAGAAGGAAAGAAATAATGAAGTTAATTCTTTTACAAATTATTCCGTAAGTTCATTAAATAAATGCAGCATTCTTATTTTAACAAAAATTTAATAATCGTTAAATTAGCTTTAATATTTTTTTTTCCAATTAACTATGCAAATCACATTTTAAAATGATTGCCTTTAAACGAAGAAAAGTTAAAATATACCAAGATATTTAAATTCCTTGCATACTTAAAGCTTATTATACACATTTTAGGATGCAGATATAATTTTGAATAAGTACGGTGACAACAATCTAATTAAGTTCCGAAAAGTTTCAGCTTTCAGTAAGGTAGGTGATTAAATTGGCAAATTTCCGTTAACTCATTTCTCTGCAAACGACGTGCTTGATAAATAACAGTTAATGTTCCGTGCCTGACGGAAGAAAAGTTTCTCAGGGGTACAGTTTTTTTTTTAATCTTTCTTTTCTTTTCTTATTTTTTAGGGTTGAAAAAATGGAAAAAAAACCCTTCAATTTAACGAAAACTTTTATGCATAAAACTTTTAATGGCTGAATATTTGCTTTAATTTTACGGAAATGAGGTGAAGAAGTTATGCATAGTTCTTTGCGTGTAAAATTTTACCTTATTATAGGCGGTGGCTGTCCAATGAATAAAAAAGATTAAATTTGTAATAAATCTTCCAAATAAGGTTTATTAATACACATCTGATATTAAAAAGAATGTATGAAAAAATATCAACTTTTAAAACTATATAACGGATTTTTTTTAGTTTTAATGTTAATAAGAGGAGGCAAAATCTAACAAATTAAAAGAAAACAATGTTTAGAGTTTCATCACTAACCACAAAAAAGTAAATAGAAAAGAGTTTCTTGGTCTGTCTTAAAATTTCAACGCAAATATTTTTACTGATCTGAAGAGTAAGTGTCGTGCCTGGTGCTCTCTACTAGAGATGGAGACAACGCCGTGGGGGTTCAATGAGGGGAGTTTGGTTTGGAGCGTTACGGTCCTTTTTTTTTTGCTACACAAGGGCTAATTATACCGGGACTTACTGCTTAAAGCCGATTTACGAACGGCTATAAACGTCCATGCTAAGAGTGGGACTCAAACCCACAGACTCCGAATGCCACCGCCCTGGCCTTTCGGTCATCGTCCGGCCTCTATGAGAGGAGATCCCACAGGAATCTGTTTGTTTTCGGAAGTTTATACAGGCAGCGCTTTGATGAGTGAGCCCAGTTAGTCCAGTCAACGAATGATTCTAAGTGGAAAGTCATAGGGCTGAAGAACTGACTTCAGAACTTTGTTTGGACTAGTTAGGAGGTAAACATACTAAAAGTCCCTGGTCCTAGGGGGGAGCAAGCGGGGAGGGGCAGCTAAGAAGGTCCCGTTTTTTGGTTTTTCGCTTATAACTCAAATACGATGGATCTTACAAGAACAACTCTTTTACAAAAAATAAATCTGATAAAATGTCCTACAAAAAACAAATATAAAGTTTATTCGTATCTTCAGTAGTTTCTGAGAAATGAGCATGAGAAAATCGTTAATTTATGAAAAAATGAATTTTGCCCCCCTTTTTTCGATAAACTTCGCCTCTGGAATTCTTTACCGTCGATCTGAGAGACAAACCTTGGAAATGAACTTGTACAGCATTAAATTTCCTTTAAAACGAATATATTATTTGATGTTTTACCTTCATCTGCTCAAAAATTAGAGCAGTTTTGTGATTTCTTACAAATTTCGAAAAATAAGCCTCAAATCTGTAGTTGTCATTTAAATGGTAAAAAAAAAATTGTTTAAACGCTGTGTAAAGTGCAATACCTGCCTAACACCTCGGGAAGAAAGTTTTAGTGTAATAAAAACAGGTACATAACTACATTAAAGGAATATAATGTAAATGTAACATAATTTAAAATAATTTAGGTTACAGTATACAAAAAATTGATAATGTAAATTTGGTGAAACAACTTTAATCGCAACAATTTTAAGAAAGAAAATTATGTTGAAAATGTAATTAAATTACTTTTTATCGCTTTGGACGAGAGGGTTCATGGATTATCTCAGGTGGTGGGTCGTCTTTTACTGCGAATGGCTCCCCCGCATCTTCCTCCATTTCTGTAGTGAAGGGGAGAGTTTCAGTTTCTTCCTCGTTCCCAAATTCGTAATCCAAAACGGGGATACCGTTAGTACAATGCCCATGACAGCTATGGCAAACAGTAGAGCAGTTCATCGATGCTCTCTTGAACCCACATTTGCTACTGGTACAACCTTTAGTGCCCTCATACAAATGTTGCGTAGCTGTTCCCTCAGTTGGCGGAAGAGAGTAAATGTCTGGTTTGACATTTGAAACTGACTTGATAAATGTGTCGTATCGTAAGCGGCTAAGAGAGGTCTCGTTTGACTTAGCACCGTACCATCTTAAAAGACATACCCTGCTCGACAATATTAGTGGGTGGCGAGGAGGGGTTAGAGAATACTGCAGAGGCTTCTTGAATATCGTGGTGTTTCAGATATAGCTTACAGAAACCAACTTTGCTCTTTCTGAAAGCAGCAGAGGTTGTATCACAGCCAGTTGAGGCATGAAAAAACAATATATCTCGCAGCCCCAGCAGCTGCAACTCTTGTGTGGAGGAAGTAGTGGTTGGAACTTTTCCAAAGCCAGGTTTGATTTAAATGATATCTTTATCATGTGGGGTGATGATCATTAGGAGAACTGCAAAGTCTACATCTTATGCAACGACTGCAACACGACAAAAGAATTATTTTTCGATTTCTCAATCGTTCTCACAATAAAGGAGTCAGCATCACTTGGTGCTTCTTGCGTGTTAATTCCATCAGTCTCAAGTCGATATCTAAGCATGGAGATCATTCTCATTTTGTTGTTCTTGTTGGAGAGAAACTGGTCTTGTTTGGTGTTAATTATTGTATCCAAACTGAAAACTATATCAGTGGAAATGTTTACATGATACTGGCGTTCATATTCTGTCGTCTTCGGGGTGTTGGTTCAGTTTGAGTATCCATCAAACACAAATATACAGCTCTTTCTAAGGTAATGGCTCTTGATAAATTTCACGTAAGATTGACAAATTGTGAAAACTGTTGCTAATCTTAGCCAAATCACTTTGTGCAACAGGAATCCTCCATCAACAACTACGTCAAATTTTGGTAGGTGGCAAGTCTCTGATACTCTTCTGCTGATATTTTCGATGAAAGACTCATCATATCCTGTAGGTATAGTTGACAGGATTTAGAACATGGAAAGTGCCCGCATGCATGGAAATAAGGTATAATTTTCTTCACGCAATTAAGGTGGGAGTCCCAATTGCCTGATCTTTCGGCGTTGATGTATTCCTTCATCAAATTCACCGTCTGAAAATACTGAATCCAGAGTTTTGATGTTGATCCTTGTCTATAAAGCTGTTTCATTATTACCCCGAACATACCCGACGATTTCATATATGTCATTTCTTTCACTGAGTCTAGTGATGGAGCCTCATCCCTAAAAGCATTCATTTCGTCACCAGCAGATATACGTTCTTCTTCTGTGATTATCACTTGAGCAAGTAAGATATTTGATAAAGCATTTTGTATTAACAAGTGTCCTCGGACTGCCATGGCAAAAGAATGTCCTTCGAGCATTTTGTCAACTGAAATGGGAGCATAAACAGTGCTTAAGAGTTCCTTTAAGCCACTTCCACTCGTGAGGTAGCCGATGCATCCCAGATATGACATTAGTAGATGGAATCCATCAAGCCGTATTATTCAAGAAGAAAGCTTTGAATCAGGTGGTGCTGCTGCCACTATTTCTCGAGCTTTCAAATACAAAGGCGGAACTGAATGAGATAAGATTCCTGGTAACTAACCTTATGTATTATTCCTACCCACATGTGAGATACTAAGAACCTCTCTCAATTTTCTTGGAAGCTATATGCTATTGAAAGATGAAATCGGTTGTTTCGACCGAGGCACGAGTGCTGAGTCAGTGCATTTGCATCTAGCGGCAAACCCTGCGCTTGTGAACCCCCAAAATAGCTCTATTATCCCCCAAATAAGAACGATGTATCTATTGCACAACAAAACAAAGAAAACGAAGCAAATATGTCGAAAATGTTGTTGATATATATGCAAAGAGCACAATTCAGTAGGTATGTTTTAATAAAAGAACATAATCTGCGTGTATTATAAAGCGCACGTGTTCATATTAGGTACTATTTGCATTACACCCCCCCCCCCCCCCCCCCCCCTTCCAATCACCTTAAGAATAGAAGTACAAAACATAATTACGAGAGGTTTCATGTCCACGTACAAAGAATTTTTTTGGATGGCATAACCATTTAAATGGCAAAAAGTGCAAACTACATCTTTGAGGCTTATTTTTTGAAATTCGTAGGAAATCACAAAATTGCTCTAATTTTTGAACGTATGAAGGTAAAACATGAAACAATATATTCGTTTTGAAGGAAATTTAATGCTGTACAAGTTCATTCCCAAGGTTTGTCTCTCAGACCGACGGTAAAGAATTCCAGAGGCGAAGTTTATCGAAAAAAGGGGGGCAAAATTAATTTTTTCATAAATTAGCGATTTTTTCCGGCTCATTTCTCAGAAACTATTGAAGATACGAATAAACTTTATATATATATGTTTTTTATAGGAAATTTTATCAGCTTTATTTTTGTAGAAAAATTGTTTTTGTAGGATCCATCGTTTTCAAGTTATAAGCAAAAAACCAAAAAACGGGACCTTCTTAGGTTTCCCTTCCCCCCTTGACTTTTAGTATGTTTACCTCCTAACTAGTTCAAACAAAGTTCTGAAGTCAGTTCTTCCTCCCTATGACTTTCCACCTAAACCCCTCTTTTGAGCAGTCGTTGACTGGACTAAATGACGCACTGAGTTTTTCTCTCAGTCAGTGTTAGATGGCGGTGTAGCAGTTTGACTTATGCAAATACTGTAAATAAGGTTCTCGTGAGAATTACGTTTTGTCTGTGATTCGTCTAGGTAAAATATTTAGAGTATTCCCTCAGATGGTGCTATTCAATGGTTCCTGTTAAAGTGGTCAATAAGAGAGAAATCGAGGACGACACTTAAGATTATATCATGCAATATGAATCCTTTAAAAGTTTTATAAAATCTGTTAAGTCACGTATATCATCTCCCAAAATTATCACTGTGTAAGATGGGCTATCATGCCTTAATTTCCTATAACTCTGTAAACCTCATTAGGTAAATTACCGATGAAATGTATTAATAGCAGTCTTACCGTGAGTAATTATTTTTTCCCAACTGTCGTGATCCACTTAAAAAGGAAACTAGTGAAAAGTATTAGAACTACAGATGAAACAATAATATCCATGAGGGCATTATGGGCATTAAAAAATTCTGATTATCAATCGCTATAGAGTGCAATACTATTTTAAAAATTAGAAAACCGGAAGTTGATGTAGAAATGAAATCTTGTTAATATATCATTAAACGATTTATTTTGAAGTTGTTATCTACACGAATTTTCCAAATTTTTTAATGCCATGTCAACACAGATATGTCATAGGTTCTTAAATGTGCCTAAAAATATTTCACTGTTACTTTTATTGAAAATCTTTATGAATAAACCATAATAATAATTTATTATATAAAAATTAAATTTTCGAAAATAATATTCAACAATATTTAGAAAAATATATTCTAGGAAAAGCTTAGCTAGCTCACTGAACAATATTTTCGCTAGAGAGATAAAATACTTGGGCTTTTCAAAATCATTTTATATACGAATCTGTCTGGAAAAATGATTCTGTTGGTCGAGCAAGCCTCACTGATAGCTTCAATTTATTTCACAATAACTGAGAAAAGTCCATCCCTGTAGATGCCACTCTTAATGGTAACATTTCTAATTATGTGTCAGTGTAGAGGTTTTGATTCTGATGCTCGCTATAATTAAATTGCCTTCTCTGTCTTAACAAAACCCAGTGCACGCGACACATTCGATTAATTAACGCGCAAGTTGATGTTTTATGCATGACGACCCATGAACTTTAACCGACTTACCCCAGTTAGTTTTCTTTTCTCTGTATTTAAGTAGTAATTATTTTCTCAGTGAGTATAAAAATGTGTCAAGGACAGAGAATTTTGAATGTCTGATAAATTTTGCCTCAAAATATTCACTTAAGTTTCCATAGAATGTGTCTTTATATTCTGAAGATTACCATAAAAATACAGTAATTTAAAATTGAAGTTTCTCGAGGTTAAATTTCACGAAAATGTTAAACATTTAAAAACTTTTAGCTTCATAAATATTTCAATATGTTCATGGATAATGAAAAGATACAGCTTATCATTAAAGATTATATTAAAATATGTAATATTTCAAATTTAATATCACAGTAATATCAAAGTCCTTTTCTGAGAAATTCCCTGAGACAAAACTCAAACATGCTAAGATAGTTAAATTAGTTATTCGTTAAATGTTATATGCTTATAGCATATCTTTGACCCTTTATATCCCCGGTATAAAGGGCTTAAGTCAAAAAAAGGGATTTAAATATACCAAGTTATTGGCTTTTATACCAATCGCAGTACTATAATTTTGACTTAAATCTTTTGTACAAAGAAATGTACTTTTGTATACAAAATTGATAGGCTTAAGCCTTTTATACAAGTCAAAATATTTGTTTCTTTTATCAATACTAAGAAAAATATCTAAAAATCACTTTTTTTTTACTTAAGCCCTTTAAACCATGCACCATAGATATTTTATTCTAGTTTATAGATACTAGATTAGATTTCATTATACGAATTTCCAAGTATGTCTTGATACGGATGTAGACTCATAAATCTATTCACTGTCATATGCATCTTGTTGTGAAAACATCAGCGTAGAACTGGTTCGGAAGCAGCGTACTTGAAACTAGACGGAACCGGTTTTATTTCACTCCTGATCGCCTAATCGGAGATTCTCCAGGTCTTCCTACAAAGTTTTAAAAGAACGTTGGCAACAAAAAAGGTGTGAAAAATTCTCCGGCGGAAGGACATTATAAAAGGGGACTCCTCGAATGTTCTCGGGGGGAAGCTGACGTCTTTGTTCTTGCGGAGACGGTGGTCTGAAGCACGTGGTTGCGCGAGTAATAAAGTGTGACTCAACAGGTCTACGAAAGATTTACAGAAATACGGAGTTGTCCGATGGTTCCTGGTTCCTTTGCTGAGAATTGTATTTTCCAAGAGCACATAGTATTCGTGCTAACAATTGTGCTGACCTCAACATGCGTGGTGTAAATGGTGATGCACCACGTGCAAAATAATTTTTTATGCTCTCCTAACTTGTCTTAAATAAAGTGTGGTAAGTGAATTCCAGTTTTATTCTTTTATTTTTTGCAATGTGCTGATCTTATATAATCACGGCCACAACAAAATATCCTTAACATTGTATTTTTTTCTCTTTCTTTTAAGAACTACTTACCACACTATAGAGAGCAATTAGTGTATATTGTGTTTTTGTGTATATTAGTCTGTTATTTGAAATGTGGTTTTGGATACTATGTAATTATTCACACTCCAGAGAGCAATTAGTGCATATTGTGTTTTTGTGTATATTAGTCTGTTATTTGTAATGTGGTTTTGGATACTATGTAATTTTTATATTGGTTTTGTGCATCACCATCTTTCGTTTTTTCTTTTTTTATTTGATGGGGGGAAGAGATGTTGTGAAAACATCAGCGTAGAACTGGTTCGGAAGCAGCGTACTTGAAACTAGACGGAACCGGTTTTATTTCACTCCTGATCGCCTAATCGGAGATTCTCCAGGTCTTCCTACAAAGTTTTAAAAGAACGTTGGCAACAAAAAAGGTGTGAAAAATTCTCCGGCGGAAGGACATTATAAAAGGGGACTCCTCGAATGTTCTCGGGGGGAAGCTGACGTCTTTGTTCTTGCGGAGACGGTGGTCTGAAGCACGTGGTTGCGCGAGTAATAAAGTGTGACTCAACAGGTCTACGAAAGATTTACAGAAATACGGAGTTGTCCGATGGTTCCTGGTTCCTTTGCTGAGAATTGTATTTTCCAAGAGCACATAGTATTCGTGCTAACAATTGTGCTGACCTCAACATGCGTGGTGTAAATGGTGATGCACCACGTGCAAAATAATTTTTTATGCTCTCCTAACTTGTCTTAAATAAAGTGTGGTAAGTGAATTCCAGTTTTATTCTTTTATTTTTTGCAATGTGCTGATCTTATATAATCACGGCCACAACAAAATATCCTTAACACATCTAATGCACCATACAGGGCCCGACATAGCAACTAAGGCCTTCCAGGATTAAACCTGCCGGGGAATATGCTGTTACTATGGTTTAGACAGAGCACCCTCAGGGTCAACATCTTGAGGGCTCGTGCTTTCCATCATCCCTAAAAACCCCAAGGAGGAACTTTTCGTAATGCAGATTTAGCTTGCAAATACCCGGTATTGACACGAGATCATTCAATGGCGCTGAATGCTCTTTTTTGATATAAGCATACACATTATGACAAAAAGCCCGAAATTTCACTGAAAGCTTTTGCTTTTCTTTTTAAATGCATCTTGTTTAATACATGTCAAACGCATGTATCCCTTGATGACCATGAGATACAGGAAACATGCATACATCACGAAAATGTACGCCAAGAAATGTTTGTAGAAAGCTAAGATAATTTTAACATTCGGTCGCCTCAGTGTTTACGCCGAGTATGGACATTCACAGTCCGTATTTACATCGCCTGAGCGCTTTAATCATCATTTTGCTGCAGGAAAGTTAAACAGACCGGTACCTACAGATTAAAGCTAATTCTTAACGGCTATTAAACACCCATAAAACCCTCGCAGACTGTGGTACCGTGGCCTAGTCCTCTAGTCATTCGGTAATTGTCTGTCCTGTTGTTAGAAAGGATCCGCACGGTCAACGGTAACAGAACATTATATGTGTGGGATTTAATGTCAAGATTGACATATAGTATCAGTCTTGTGAACATTGTAATGATCATTTTAAAGTTTTCACGCTTTAGCCTTCTCAGAATCGTTGCCAAGTACTTATATAGCATATCAATGACGTGTCTGTTCCTGTCTTATTAGATATTAATGACACATGAGTAATAACAAAATGGAAAAAAAAACACACATAAGTTATAGATGGCAGTGCTAAAGCCGCGGGAAATGTACAACGATCGAATGTTAGACTCATCTTAGCTTCTCAGAAATTCTCTATTATTGATTGAGCAAATGAATACTAGTAGATGGCGATGCTCAATACAATTTCGTGATGTATGCATGTTTCCTGTATCTCATGGTCATCAAGGGATACATGTATTTGACGTTTATTAAACATGATACATTTTAAAAGGTAACAAAAGCTTTCAGTGAAATTTCAGGTTTTTTGCCATGATATATATGTTTAAAAAAATCTATGCATGGTGTCAAAACCGGCTGATTTCATAGTGTACCATTAAATTCTTGAACAGTTATGCTTCCGGCGTAGGATGATCGAACACTTGATGGAAAACGAATTACTGTCGTATACGTTTCTAGCCCCAATAATGCGTAATTCAATTTATTTCTTGTCAGATAACCGTATAGAGTGTTTTAAATAATAAGACCCGTGAATTGACAGTAATTACTATTTCAAACCATTCATATGTTAGAAAAATTGTTAGGGGTAATGCATGAGTGCAAAAAGTGGGTCTTTTGATAAAGTTATACAACCATTTTTTTTAATAATTTGAAACACGATAAAAATTTCTCTTATTTTGAGTAATTTCAAATACGAATTTTGTTGCAACTGATGATATGTTTTTCTATAATATGATCATATAATGTACATAATAGGAAAATTTTCATCACTCCGATAACAATGTGGCTTTAAATTTCTATGGAATAAGCTGGTACTTCATATTATTCATAATATTTTTCTTACATAGTTAAATTTCTTTTATCGGAGTTTCCATATAAAAATCAGCAGAGATAAAAAAATTTTAAAAAAACCACCGCAGAGCGAGAAGAGTTTGAAAAAAATAGAAAAATCTGCATAGTAAAGATAAAGCAATAAACATTTAGAGTTCCTATTAAATCTTTTCCTTCGATCATCTCAATAAATTTGAGATCCATACTTATTTAATGTTATGAATCCATTGGAAAATTCTACTAATTTGTTCATTTCTTTTTACTTTATAGCTCAGAAGACCAAACCCTGATAATCAAAGATCGACGGCAAGAATTTGTTTATCACCTCGTAATCAACCGCTATACCAGCTCCTTTCAACCAAATTTACATTTTCCTGGCATCATGAGATTCCGATAGGTATTAATTATACGACTTTTTTAAAAAATCCAGATTATGATCAAGTTCAGTCAAATAAACTTCCCTCAGAAAATTATTCCCAGCACTCAGTGTAGTCCTTGTTCTTTTTCTCCTCCCGGTACATTAAGAAACTATTATGGCTCACGCGATGAAAATAAAATTTCCAAGTCTAACGCACTAATTGTTAACAGATTTACTGAACTTAAACAGCGCAAACAATCCATACGCCCTTTGCTGGTAATGATTGCAGCAGAAACAGCTTAACTTCTAAAAGCAAATAAAGGACTCTCTAACTTCGAGGCCGTATGCAATTAAAAATACAATGCTCGTTATAATGGAAGAACTCTGGATTGTTGCAAATATTTGGAGAAAATTAATGTGCTATGCGTGAGAAATTAAACACAACCCGACTACACTTGTTATCTCTTTCTGCTTCAATGTTAACTGAGTAAATAATAGTTATGGGTTGTTGTTTTTAAAAATATTTGGAACCAGGCATCTGTTAAGGATAATAATATAATAATGAAATCTTAATTTTCTTTAACTTATAATCAGTGGAATATATGATGGGGGGAAAAAGAGTTTCGATAGTTCGGTGTAAATAGTAACTTGTTATTCAACTACGGCCCTGGTTCCTAACAGGGATGGTACCGCCCCCTGGTGGTCGCTAAGAAGATCCAGGGGGGGGGGCAATGCTGGTACAAGAAATAATGGAAGGGCGTTGAGAACCAGCCATCGCTCGTCTTGGGCTATACTCATAAGAACATGCTGAAAAGTCTTATTAACCCTTACGTCGGCTCATCGGTCTAGGAGACCGCTGTTGCACCAGTTCTGTAGGGTGGGGTGGTGGTGATCAGACTGTTGAGGGTTTGTGAGTTCTTCAATAGGGTCCTGACCTTCAAGTACAACACATCGGAGATTTTCTCCCGCTCGTATTTTGTCGGTAAATTTAATCTTTGTAAAATCTTTGTAAAACATAGTCGGTCTTTTGGACCGATGAACCTTGTACTGATTTAAATTTTTGCCGGTCTGTATGACCGATAAGCTTTGAACCGTACAAATTATCTGTCAGTCTGCATGCATTCTATTTCCAAGATCTTTGTTTTATTGTTGTAGCTAACATGGCTGGAAAAATTCCTCCTGTTTCACAACGAACCATACATTTTGTCTCTCTCGCGCTATCACAGAGCGAGGAATCGGATTCTGAAATTTTTGTTGAATAATCTATTTTTTATTTACCCTTTTCAAGAATGAGAGGCGGCAGTAGTTTTTCATTGATGACTTACAACTGCGAAAAACTTATAAAAATAGAAAATATCCTAATTTTATAGCATGGCAGTCTGTGAGACCGATGAGCTGGGGAGCAGTATAAAGACAGATGAGCTGACGTAAAGGGTTAATCAAACATAAACGGATGTTTGAACCAGCTGTTACTAATTTTACGAGTCTATGGAAATCTAGCCAAATATGAGAGTTATTGCCAAATGTGGCAAAATATCACTACATTTGGCGATAATGGTCGCCAACTTGCCGTCTAGATCTCTTTTGGAAGCTACTAGAGAAGGGGTGTCAAACTGAAAGGCTACCTTGGGCCAAACAAACAAGGTTTAACTATAGGTGGGCCACAAAAAAAAATCAGTATTAATAGAAACGTAGGTTTATTTACCTAATTACAGTATATTCATCATAAATATATGCATTTTGTTTAATAATAGCAAAAATGAGTATCATTAAAAAAACATTTAGCCAATTCTTCTTATCTTATTATAATTCTTTGTCGGTTATTTTATTATATATTATTGTGTGTCAATATATTGGCCGGGCCGCATGTGGTCCGTGAGCCGCGAGTTTGACATCAATGTTCTAGAGATATCAGCTGACTGACCGATAGGGGGCGCTTTGGAATCATACCTACTTCTTAGCTAAACAAGTTTGTTTTAGCCTGTACATACACACTGGCATTTTACATGTCGGCATATTTAATTACCCCCCTCCCCAAAATGTAGGATTTCAATATCTGGCAACTCCATGTAAGAGGGCGCTGATTGGATTACTATTTGAAAACGTAGGTTCTGACCAAAAAAAGGTCGGAAACCTTTAATCGACGGTAAAGTTTTGCAAAAAATTATATACCTGATCTATATATACAATCCTTAATTTTCATTCCTTTGCATCTAAGATTAATTTAAGCGGAATTGCGAATAGTTAGTCTTATTATATGTCTAGTGTTCTTGGCATCGGATTTCTTCAATTAGTGTGTGTTTTTTTTGTTTACGAAGAAAATATATAAAAATAAAGAAATCGAAAGGTCAAGAGAAAACCCATATCTTACAAAAGAGAAATTACAATGATAAATTGGAATGTTCTTTAAATTTGAAAAAAAATATCTTATAATCTTAGTTATAAATAAACAGGAAACTTGAGGTAAATGCAAACAGGAAAATACAATTTTTTATATTCCACAATGAATTCAAGAAGTCCTGTTCGCAAATGAATTATCTGCCTTATCTTAATTAACAATATGTCTTTCGGAATTTAGTACAAGGACGGAGAAAAAAAAAAAAGATATCTGATGATGTTTCTTGAAATTTCGTTTTCTAACAAAATGATTTTATAAAAAAGAAAAGAAATCCTATGTTTAATGAAACTGTCAGAAATTTTCATGGGTTTAAAAAATACGTCATCGAGATTACATCTAGAAGTAAAACCGTGCACTTTTATTCTTTGAAAGGAATTTTAGACAATTTTGGGAAAAAAATGCCTATTAATTAAAGTTTCAAATATTTTAATTTTTTTTTCTAATGCAGTGTCACTTGTCCTGAAACATTCGCATTATATAACGCGAAAATAGTTGACTACTTTTTATCTGGGGGCACAACACAGGAGTGTTAACATTGCTGACTTGGTGCCATCTCAGTTTTGATCAAGTACATCCCTTCAGGAGCGATATTTCAAGCGCTCGTATGTTTCACCACCCACTCTCCTCATAGAAGGCTATCGAGTCTAGTTATTTACGTGCTATATGAGGCCTAGACATGAGGGTATTTAATAGCGTTGGTCGGGATTCGAAGTGAGCACTCTCTGTTCGAATCCAATGCGCTACCACTATGCTACGCTTGGACCTTCAATCAATTTAAAACTACTTTTTCAATTTACTTCTCACGACCTTTTAGTCATTTTCACTAACATTAGACATAAGGTTTTCTTGGGGATTTTCGAGAAAGAGCTATGATTATATAGCTTTTAAACACTGTTTACGCTAGTATTTTTAGAATACGGTAACATAAATATTTTTGTGAATCAAGCAGTATCACTGGCAAGAATAATAAAATGTGTTTTTAGCTTGCATTGAAAGACTGGCTTATTAACAAAGTGCTGCTTGCACTTACAATTTGTTCTTAAAGTTTAAACTCCGATTTTAAATTTCAGACTTTTCGCGTAAACACCTTTCAGAGAATTATATATAAAGGAAGATATTTGCATAGGTACATAATGAAGATGAATAGTGAAAATATAATAAATATATAGTAAGATTTGGATCTACTTTTTAGTTCAAAAGACATGAAAATTGTGCTTAAAGAAAAAGATTATTTTCAAGATTTTGTAAAATTTGATCATGTTAGAGCCTAGCGTTGCATTTATGCAACACCCTGTATTTTGAAAATATTTATAAATACATCTTAAAATCTATACAAATGTGTAATATTACCTTATTGAAACACGTTTTAATGATTAAAATTCAAAATATTGTTTGAAAAAAAATTCGGGCTTTTATGGGTTAATATAATTATGATATAATAAGGAAGTTCCAAATTTTAAAGTTATAGAGAATCTATGCTCACTTCTACCCAGACTTGGGTGTATATAATTTGAAGTGGCACTCTATTTGAATTTGAAGCAAACACAGTTTATACATGAAACAATGTTTATTGAATTCGTTGCACATATAATTGGCTTTTACAGCAATAAGCATGCGTACTACTTGTACGGAATGTATAAACACAGCTTTCAAGAACAATATATTTTTATACTCACGAACAGTAAGTCAAACCAGCAGTACTGCCATGTAAACTTCTGGCCCGCTAAGCACTAGCGCAGGATAACACCTTTTCAACCTTAACAACCTCCCCTTTTCTTTTAATGAAGCTGCGTGGTATTTATACTAAGAGCGTATGCCGAAATTAGCATATATGAAGCAGCTTCTTTAATTCATTAATTCAAAAGTTCGATTCTTGTGAATCGAATCTTGTGTATACCTTACAAAGTTACACATTTAAAGGTAAAAGTATATCCATACATTGAATACAACATAATTATAGATCCTTGAATGTACAAACACCAAACAGGGAAAAATATATATAAATAAACCTAATGAGATTAGAAAATAGGCAAATTTCAGTTTAAATATATTTTGAAAAAGGAAGAAACCTTTTCTTAAGAATAAAAAAAATATATACTCAATATAAACGAAAAAGTCACCAAAAATCTACAATATCCCATAACGAATGTATTAAATCTCGCATTACGTATTGTTATTTTTTTATGCATAGATATTCATGCACATATTAGAAAAAATAAAGCATTATAACATTAGAGATTATTTTATACAAAACAATCTGTAGGATAAGAAGTTATAAACACAAAAAATATAAGGTTGTTTTAGAGTATAAAATTTAAGAATAAACCAAATTTTATTTCATTTGTATACATAGCTACGAAAATGCATTTTTATTAAGTTATTTTTACTACTCTCAATCAGATTTAATGGTAGGGACGAACGCAGGAAAAGAAAATACTTAAAATCATTAGTGGCATATTGCCAGCTTCATTCTTACCTCAGTAGTATAGATCGTAAAAAAATACAATCTTTTTCATTTTCCACACACAAACACAAGGAGTGTTTTACAACTGCCATGCTCACGGAATTTTGATGTGAACGAAAACGAGAAAAAGTTGTGTCTTGAATCTTAGGCCATCGGTAATGAGATTTTTGCTTTCAAAATTCTTGTGAGCTAGAGTAAAGTCACAGTACAACGTAATGTATTTTTTACTGAAGTAACGTTTGCTTCAGGTTGTATGTGCGGTGACTTACAATATATCAAGCACAGTGGTAATTTGTACATAGAGTGGAATTTCGTTATCGCTCCAAAGTTTTGTGAAATCAGATTATTACAGCTCAGAAAATCTGTAAATAGTTAAAGACATTTATTTAAAATAGGAAAAAAGCTTCTAGTAATGTTTTATTATAGAAAATGGTAGTTTGGAAAGTTTCTTATTTATATTTTATATATATATATATATGTGTGTGTGTGTGTGTGTGTGTGTGTCAGTCACGTCCAGGGGCGTAAATTATAACTAGATTTAATTAGGCTAAAATTAAGTAAACTAGCACGAGACAGTACTTAAATAATTAATAAATGAGAAATCAGCGGGATAGGGAAAGAATGAGTCAGCAGATGGCGCTATTTGTCCATGTCTTGACGCAGCAGCTCACAGAAACAGATATGAAATAGGTGGAGGATATGACGTAATCGGCGTCCTTCTAGAACTTTCCAGAAATACGCGCGCTTTGGATAACGCGCGAAGAGAATAGTCAGACCATGGGAAACTCGATTATGAGGAAAGACGTGAGTTTGTCCGCTCCGTGGAAAGAAATGGCTTACAGCTATAGGGTTAGGGAATTGGAGCTGTGGTTGAAGCTTGAGATATAATAAAGAATGGGTAAAAAATAAAAGTCTTCTGTGTTACTACCACCGGCCTATCGACGAAGACTGGGAATGTGGATTAACATCGAACAAAAGGAGTGTTGACTGCAAAATGAAAATAGAATTGACGTGGTTTAAGAACCACCACATTATATATATATATATATATATATATATATATATATATATATATATATATATATATATATATATATATATATATATATATACATACACACACCTTGAATAAGAATTATCGAAATAAAATCCGTTACTTTTGTGAGACATACGATTTAAAATATCACATTAGCTACAATACCTTCTCTAAAAATTAACGAGGCAAAACAGCGTGTTGAAACTGACATTTCAGGAGCCAAATTTGTTACCTTCTGAAAAGTTGATTTCTGTATATTAACGCAAATCATGACAGGAACATAGGGAACATTTTGGTTTCCTGGAATGTCGAATTTCCTCGAAGAAAATTAATTATGTCACTTTTGGCATGTCATTTTGGAGCTGCAGGATTTCGAAAGCAAAATACGCAGAATTGTTATGATTTAGATTTTCCCTCGTGACGCTAATATTTATTTCAAGTTATGATGCATTTCCCTTCAAATCAATTTTGTTATTTTTATTAGCGCATACTTTTCTATTTATATATATGAACAAAATAAACTGGATGATATTCGTGGTAAAATAAGCAAAATTGTTTTAGATGAAATTCCTTAATCCTTGTTACGAAGTCAGCATTTTATGCTTCGTTTGTCTTTTGTCACAGTTAACTTATTAAATAAATCCTTTACTGCATCATGATTAAAATTTCACATGCATTTTTTTATTAGACTACCTCGTGCAAATATTAGGGGGAAAATCAAAACCAAAGCTTTTGATTTCTTTCTAGTTTGATAAATCGGAAATAGCATTTCGCTTGTGTCCAAAGGCAGCTACGTAAAGCACTTAAACTTATTCACAATCTAATCTACGTAAGAAACTTTTAAATTTCAAAACTCATCAGAATGTTACACATTTTTAAAAATTTTTGATATGATATGCGATTTCACATCCAATTTCTTAAGTATGACATATATTAAAAACTTTTTGAATTATAATACAGTTATGTATCTACCATAGGAAATGAACTTGATTCGAGTAGAAATGACATTAATATTGTATACATGACAAAGTTTTATTCCGTAAAACTAAAATTGTGAGTCAATTTAAACTTAAAACTTACATATATATTTCCCTTAGCCGTCATGTATATTTAAAGAAAATGTCAACATTTCATGTAAGTAAATTTAAATATTTTTTACCCTGCTGGCAATTTTTCGTCACTAAACTTGTTTTACAGTTTTATTTTACTTTAAAGCAAGATGATTAAAATAAATTTGGGTTCTAAAACGGGTGTAATAGCTACTGGTAAACAACTTTCTTACATTAGCGTAAGCACTTTGTAGTGCAAACACAAATATCCTTTTAAAAAGGATTTAATATTAATATTTACTATAAAAAGTTTACCCTATTTTTCTCATGTTTACCCATTTTTTTTCTTCAAAATACATAAAATGTGTATAAGATGCTAAAAATATTGCATTACAAAGTGCATTAATTCCATCATTGAATAGGCTATTTCAAACTCTATAGTATAGAAAGCCATTAAAGGATAAACGCTCAAATTACTAAAACTGATCTACGTTAGCTAAAACAAACTTTCATTTTGATATAACTTAAGACTGCTGTGTACTACCCCTATTGGATTCGCTCACCTCAATGTTAATCTATGGAGAAAATTTGTCTACTATTTACAGCTAAATAAATGCAGATAATCCAATAAAATTGGCATTTTCAGATAGTCTGAACTTTTCTGAACTTTGCAACAGGATTCATTTTATAAATTTCGTCCACCAAAGGAATTCATGAGTGTTTAAAACTCACTATACCAGATTTACCCCCAAATAATATAAATTTAAAAATATTATTTGCATTTAAAAAATAAACGAAAAATGCCCCAAGGTGTAAAATTTATTTCTCTATTACGGAATACAATTCGTTTTAAATCTTTAAATCCAAGTCGGCAATCTTTGGACAAATTTTCTCTATAGGTTAACATTGAGGTGAGCGAATCCAATAAGTTTGTACACAGAACCCTTAAGACCGAAATATAGGGCTTTCAACAACAGACTTGAAACAGTCGGCTTGAAACAACAACATGATCAGTTTGCCAAAAAGTGATAAGCAAATCTATTAATGTCATTACAAATTTATTTTTAATCTGTTATCTTTATTTTCGTATATCCATTTTTGTTTCTAGGAAAATATTCCATAATCCTAGATTCGCATCCTATAAAGAAAACTGAAATAGATTACGATTACGTAAGGCAAAGAACGAGACTTCAAGCATGACTTCCAGGAACCCCGATAAAACCGCTGATGAGATATCAAAATAATTCGGATTTAGTTATCTCGAAAGCGTTGATATTTTTTTTATCTGCATGTGATGAATAAGTTGATAGAAGACCTTTACTTGTTATATATCATACATTATTGATGAGTTTCATTAAAAGGCATGAATAAAATGTGTCTTAACAAGTAAAATGTGGTTTTAAGTCTCATTTTTTAAATGATTGAAGACAATTAAACTTTACATTCATAATACAGAAACAGCTTCTGTAAACGTGCTGAGAGAAAATTAGTCTAAGCAACATGATTTTTAAAATATTTTTATATCACATCCTTACATCAGCTCGTTCTATAAAATCCAGGAGAAAAATTCTAATTTATAAAACGTAAAATAAATGCAGAAAAAGTGTCAAATAGCTGAATTTTCATTTGGAAGTTAATAAGTTTCCCTGTTACTAATTTTTGCAAAATTATTTTCAATACGCTGACACCAAATTTCATTCTAGCGTTTTAGAAAGAAATATATTGATCAGTGGCATAACATAATGAAACTGCAATTATAGCATGTTCATTAAGTCTTGGTAGACAAATGTTCTGCATTAGCCTTATCTATAAGTTCCGAGCACAAGGCCAATCTAAAGTTGTCCAGAACTTTTTTGCATGACGATGGCTGAATGGCTAGGGCGCTGGCAATAGGTACCAGTGTCTGTGGGTTTGAGTCTCACTTTTGGCATGAACGTTTGTAGCCATGGACGTTTTGACCCTCCAAACCAAACGAGAATTGTGTAATTTAGACGTGATTTTATTTTGCTCCGAGTATAAAACCGAGCTATGAAAAATTAGGTACTAACCGGGTTATTAACCAACAAAAATTCATTCCCTCTCCGTCAATAACATTTTCAATAATATTTTCTATAACATTTTACATCAGAAAAAGTAAAATTATCAGTTTACGGAAAGAAAATGCATTCCTCTATACATATGATCAAATTCTAAAATCCAATTATAAGCATTCTATACCAGTAGGTTCATTAAGTCTGTATAAGCAAAAGGTTCAATATTAGCCTTGTCTATTCGAGCCTGAGGCTAATCTAAAATTGTCCAGAATTGTTTATTTCAGTCGCGATTTTGTTTTGCTCTTAGTATGAAATCGAGCTATGAAATGTTAGGTAGTAACAGGAAAAACCAATACACTTTCTTTCCCTCTCTGACAACAAAATTTTCTATGACCTTTTACATTATGAAAGGTTAAATTAAAACTCGAACCCTTCAGCGGGTGCGCCAATTGTTGGAACTCCAGCAGGCTCGCGTGACGCAATGTCTCTTTCAGCCTTGATTATTCCTTTTGTAATGAACTTTTTTTCAAATTGAAAATAATTCTGCGTTTTATGACAGGATATAAAATATTGATAACATTGAGATGTATTTATAATTTAAGGCCGAAGAATGCAGATACAATCACCTTGTTTCAAAACTCTCCGGTTTATTGGATCTAAGGACAACTTGCGAATTGCTTCCTATTATGTCCAAAAACCTAAAAAACAGTGAGATTGTCCATCGTCTTGATATGCGGGATATCATGTAATAGCTGCACATTTGATCGAATGCATCAACTACTGCTTTTGTCATAATGTAATCCAGTATAATCGCTGATTTATCACGGTCAGGACTAACAATGAATTGAAAGGAATACAAGGGTCAGAAAATTAGATCTGTATTAGAAAGGGTGTAGCTATAAATAGAAATTGCTTAGAATATTCAAACCTTACATGTAAAAACAAACCACTCGAAATTACGAAAATGTTACACTTTGTACACGGACGCGCCCGCTGAAGGGTTAAAAATGACTGTATTCCCTCGATGGGTATAAGCGAAATCTAAAATCCAATTGCAGATATTCTATACCAGCAAGTTCATGAAGTCTAGATAGGCAAAAGGTCCCCATTAGCCTTATCAATACATGCAAAGCATGAGGCTAATCTAAAAATGTCCATAAATGTTTTTTTAGGTCGCGATTTTCCTTCTCTCTTAGTATGGAACCGAGCTATGAAAAGTTAGGAACTAACTGGCTAAACCAACACACTTTCATCTACACTCCGTCAATAAAATGTGCTATGACATTTTACATCATGAAAGGTAAAATTATCAGCTTACGAAAAGAAAATCTATTCCTATATGCCTATGAGTGGAATCTTAAATCCAATAATACACCAATTGTATTACAGGATTATTTTTAAAATCAAATCCTAAATTTTTAAGGAAATCTGAACGCGTCAAAACTATTGTTGAAAACAAAGAACGGATAATTCAGAATGACATGCTACCAGAAAGACTAAAAATTAATCCTAGATTACTTTACAGCAATCTTAAGTTACTTTCGCCAAAAATAAAAGCGAAGAGTTTTAGAGAGACTATTAATTAACTCTGGAAAAAAATTCCATTCTAAGTTTAATTAAAAGCAAACAAGAGAAGGTTAACAAATATCGCTCTCAATAATTAATTAATGTCTCCATTGGCAATCATTAAACATATATATCGTGAAAATGTGTTTGGCTTAATGGAATATTTGACGTGTAATGAAACTTCGGTAAACATAAATTTTTTTTAAACCGCACTATGCGTGCACAAATTCTCATTGATAAAACCGCAGAGTATTGGATATTTTTCGTACGGTAGAATAAGATACAGGCAAAACATGCTCGGAGATAGAACTAGGGGTCTATGCAATGAGGTAATAAATAAGTTTTATTTTAAAAGTTACTGTTACTTTATAAATTTTCCTCTCCGGGGTACATTAATATACAGTTGCAAGGAAAATAACTGATAATTTATTAACGTTCCACAAAGAATGCTCCATCACTAACATTTTACTTGTGAAATAGCAGGGACGATAAAAAAATTGTGTAATTATTAACTTTTAAATTTTCGTATAAGTTATGATTTTTAATTATTCACATAATCCCGCGTAAAAAAGTCAGTTGCATTGTATATTTACTAGAGAAGTTCATAAAACTAAAACGTACCTAAATATATCTACAAATAATTTATAAAAATCTTATAACAGATAAAAATGAACGCAAAAATAAGTTCAAAATAGAAAGACATCCAGTTATTATCTGCATCCTTAACTTTGGGTTAACATCAATTGTTTTTAAATAATTTGTTTCATCTGAATTGACAGTGATCTCGGTATAAACTGTTCAAGCTTTAGAACAGTCGTACAAAATCAGTTATATTAGAGCCTACTGTTAAGTTATGAATTCATTGAGATCATTTACAACCTCAGCTAAAGCTTTCAATTATCAGCAGAATGATGTATTAATCTGAATATGTGAATTAATGCAGAAAATGAAAGTACGTATTACTGAGAACTCATATGACAATTTACGAAAATTTCCAAAAGAGGCTTGTATTTGAAAAGAAAAATTTCAGTTCAAACTAAAAGTCTTTTACTTTACTTAAAAGTTTCTCTTAATCATCATGTTATATTTTATCATATTTTATTTACACGCCTATTTATACATTTTCCATAATTTTGTAGAATATTCTTTCCATTTAGCAAATTAATGCAAAAGAGCTTAAATAATAAAGCAAATTCGCCTCCTCCGTACAAAGAAAAATTATTTATACTCTATTAAATAAAAAAACCCTATTATAATTGTTTTTTATATATCTTTTATCATTCATAAAATACTTTACACATTCAGGACTCTTAATTACAGTTCTTCGTTGTAAATAATAATAAATTTAATAATCACTACAAAAATAAGTATGCATAATTTTATATTTGAGAGTGCTTATGTGACACACTATTGATGATAAATTTGAAAAATGAAGGGTAAATTTTATCTCTCTATAATGTAATCTTCGTTGAATAATGGAAATAAAAAAAGTGTCAAAGGTTTATAAAGATTAATTATGTAGATTACGGTATTTCCGAAATTTCTCATTTTTAAGTTACACCTAAAGCCTTTTATAGATCAATTTTAGGGATTTCCGTAATTTCATAATTTATCACATTTTTCACGTTCAATAAATGAGCAAACTCTCATTATCTGCAGAAAATCTCTAATATTGGTGAAAAAAGGGGAACTTTCTGGCATTTTTCAATTTTCGGAATAAATGCTATTTTATCGGGATAACACATTAATTAATTAAAGCGATAAACTATTATCGAACATAGTAAATTTCAAATCAGTACTTGTATGGACAAACTAATTTTAATTAGTTTGCGAGGGCAGACCAGTTTTATCGATTCCCGTTTCACCAGATTCAAATCATAGTTATCACCAATTAAAAATGCTTAACATTTAAAGATTTTATATGAAATATATAATGAAAGTAAAAAATTAATGATATGAACTATGATTTCAGTATTTGACATCATAGCCTGAAAGAGCGATGAGTCGTAATTTAATTTTTCGCCCATGGTGGAAAAACAGCAGCGAAAAGAAATACAGGAATTGTATGATAAAGTAATGAATGTACTGCTCTACATATCAATATTTCATAGCCACTACAAGTATCATTACAAAATTTAAAAAAAATAACCAATATTTAAAAGTCTACCATAATAAACTACCAATATAGAAAAATCTACCATAATACACTGCCACTATATAAAAATCTACCATAATACGCTACCAATATACGAAAATCCGCCATAATTCACTACCAATATACGAAAATCTGCCATAATTCGCTACCAATATACAAAAATCTACCATAATACTCTACCAATATACAAAAATCTACCATAATACTCTACCAATATACAAAAATCTACCATAATACTCTACCAATATACAAAAATCTACCATTTTATACTACCATAATACAAATCTTCAATTTCACACTACCAATATACAAAAGTTTTCCATTATACATAACCAATATACAAATTTATACCATTATACATTACCAATATACAAAAGACTACCATCATAAATTACTAAATATATAAAAAATTACCATTATGCATTACCAATATACGAAAATCTACCATTATACATTACCAATATACAAAAATCTAGAATTTTTCGACATCTCTATTTCGGAATGAGTAAACGCCCAAAATTTGATAATTTGAGTCACTTGATTCAGTAATTTGGATTATCCCTAAGTTTGAATTCGCATCACTACCCCTGAACCCTTACGGATGATTTTATATGATCACTTAGGAATGATTTAATATAGGGGTGATTTACTGTGATATGCATTATATTGCATAAATATATATCTATAGTACTTTAGCGTCCAAAGCAAAGCCTGGAACCAAATTCAATTTTCTATTTCCCTTTCACCCTTCACGCGTTAATACTACATGTGTAAAAACATATATAAGCGTGTCAGCATGTTAAGACTCAACTTTAGTGTCTCAATGGCACATAATAGAATTAAATAACTGAAATTGCGCGTTTCTATGATCATCACTTTACAAGATTCAACATATAAGTCTGGATTGCCTATGCGTATACTGCTGTACATTTACTCTTAAACTATATTTATCTCGGAATGGAAGTCTTTATGTTACGGCTCCTTCAAAACGATTTATCTAAAATTCTTAGTGAAGTACGTCTACGAAATTTTGTACAGCGTTCCTTAGTTCTAATTTAATTCAACTGTCTTCATAAGTGTTATTTATAGTTTAAATTCCGATGATCTTTCCCCAAAGTAAAAAATAAAATAAAAACTATGAAAAAAAGTTTATTTTTTGTCCATTAAAGTGATTAAAAAGTAATTATAAAGTAAAAGTTAAAAAATTTAACCGAAGAAAAAGTAATTAAAAATAATTAAAATCAGAGTGAAAAAAATAATTAAGTAAAAAACCTCAGAAAAAATAATTACAGTAAAACTTAAAATAAGTAAATAAATTTTTATTAAGCTTTAAGACAAACAATTTTTAATCATTCTAATGAACGAAAGAAAAACATAGTGAAATTTTAAAAAAAACTAAGCATGTTTTACATTTGAATTTTTTTTAAAACAAAGTACTTGGTTTGTTCAGGCATTTTTTTTTGCCTCGAATGATTCTTCATAAATACACAATTGAAGTAAAATCTAGTACAACATGAGGGTGAATTTAAATAAATAACAATTTTAGTCCTGGAACCTTTTAAGGAAGTCGTGAAAATAGATGTGTGAAAACGCATGTTAAACTGTCATAACCATTAGAAACATTTCCCATTTAAGTAACAGTTATAACCGTTACGAGATGAATTTTGTACGCTTTAAGCTTCAACCAGTAAAGGATGAAATCCTCCCTATCCAATCGTAATGTCAGTTTAATCTTACATAAAGTATATAATCTTACATAAAATATCCAATCTATATTACGCTTTCACATGCTCTTGTGTTATGAGACTGCAACAACCAATCTTTTCGTAGAAAAATGGCAACCATATCTTTGCAAAATCGGGCACACGTATGACTACGATATTTTGTTTTAGAATGATATATATAAAATTTAATACTTTTCTGTTGAAAATGTACTTTTATTATAGAAGCATTCTTGTCAACATAAATTTTATTTTTTCCGAGTGCTATAACAACACTTTTTTCGAGTGTGCTATTTATCACTCATACATATACAATTGTACTCATGCAATTGTAGTTATCTCTCATACTTACTTACTTGCACACACACATACATGCAAACATAATATACATGCATACATTCATATACAAACATATACATACATACATTCATTCACATACACAAGCATACATCATATGCATACACATACATGCATACATTCATATGCATACACATACATGCATACATTCATATGCATACACATACATGCATACATTCATATGCATACACATACATGCATACATTCATATGCATACACATACATGCATACATTCATATGCATACACATACATGCACACAAATCTACCATACATACATTCATATACACACATGTAAGGTCCATTTTTGTATCACATCGCATTATTAAACTAAAAAGTTGTTTGTTATATTTATTGTAACATTACTACAAGATGTGTGGCAACAGTAGTAGTTGGTTATTATTAGAACGCTTCCCTTGTATTATGATCGCCGTTGTGTTTTTATCTTCTTAAATACCTTTTTATAATATGCTTCGCCTCAGAATTAACTTTTAAAATAACATATTCCCTGTTTACTAACCATACCTTATATACATGCATACATTCATCCATATACACATGCATACATTTATATGCATACACATACATGCACACAAACATACATACATTCATATACATTCATAGACACTCATACAAACATACATTCATATACACTCATACATTCATATACACACATACATGCACACATAGATAAAAATACATACATTCATTCGTATGCATATACATACATGTACACAAATCCACACGCACATACATTCATATATACACATGTACATGCATGCATACATACATATGCATACACATACATGCACACATAGATACAAATACATACATTCATATACACTCATACAGACATACATTCATATACACACATACATGCACACATAGATAAAAATACATACATTCATAGGCATATACATGCACACATCCATACATACATACACATACATTCATTCATATGCACACATACACACACCTATAAATACGCATACATTCATTCATATGCATACATACACACACGTATAAATACGCATACATACATTCATATGCACACATAGATACAAACATATACATTCACAGGCACACACATGCACACATACATTCATTCATGTGCACACATATACACACATACATTCATATACTTTCACACACCTATACATACGCATACATACATTCATATGCACACATAGATACAAACACATACATTCATAGGCACACACATGCACACACACATACATATATTCATTCATGTGCACACATATACACACATGCATTCATATACATACACACACCTACACATACGCATACATAAATTCATAAATATAAATAAATAAATATATATATATATATATATATATATATATATATATATATATATATATATATATATATATATATATATATATACACTGCTGGCCACTGTAAATGCAACACCCTGAAGGAAACATGCAAATAACATGAAATTTACAACATGCATTAGCGGAGGTGAGATATGCAAATGATTAGAATTTCAGCGCAGACGCACACCACGCGCGCCTGTGGCGCCACTTCAAAGCGCTATTTAAGGCTTGGAGATTTCGACGATTTCAAGTTCGGCAATTGTGTTTTTCTTGTGGTTTTTTTCAAAAAAAAACGATCAATTATGCCTCGTCGAAAACAGCGATCATCTTTTGATCAAGTATCCGAGTTCGACAGAGGAAGGATAGTGGCCTACCAAGATTGTGGATTATCTTTCAGGGAAATCGGTAGTCATGATGGACGAAACCAAACAACTGTAATGCGGATATGTGATCGTTGGATGCAGGAGGGTACGACGGACCGGCGTGTTCGATCGCATCCACCTCAGCGCACCACTTCACGTGATGACAGGCAAATTGTGCGCATGGCAGTGACGGATCGCTCAGTCACATCACGAACCATAGCACAGCACATGCCGTCTGTAACGCATCATCCAGTGTCTGCGCGTACCATTCGACGCCGTTTACAGCAGAGTGGTCTGTCCGCAAGACGTCCATTGCTTTGTCTACCCTTGACGCAGAACCACAGACGTCTCCGCGGCCAATGGTGCGATGACAGAAGGATGTGGACGGCAGAATGGAATGAAATTGTCTTTACTGACGAGTCACGCTTCTGTCTGCAACACCACGATGGTCGCATTCGAGTCTGGAGACACCGTGAAGAAAGGATGCTAAACAGCTTCGTTATGCACCGCCACACTTGTCCTGCACCGGGTATTATGGTATGGGGCGGTATTGGATATCACTCTCGCACACCTCTAGTACGCATTGCCGGTACTTTAAACAGCCAGCTCTACATCTCCGAGGTGTTGGAGCCAGTTGTCCTTCCTTACCTTCAGGGCTTGCCCACAGCCATATTTCAACAGGATAATGCGCGACCACACGTGGCACGCATTGTCCAACGGTTCTTCGTCAATCGCCAGCTTGAATTGCTTCCCTGGCCGCCTCGCTCTCCGGATCTTTCTCCGATAGAAAACATGTGGTCCATGGTTGCTCTACGATTGACCCAGATTCCATCCCCAGCTGCCACAGCAGATCAACTTTGGCAACGTGTGGAAGTTGCTTGGTCTGCTGTACCCCAAGAACTCATCCAAAGTCTCTTTGAATCAATGCCGAGGCGTGTGGCAGCGGTGATCTCCAACAATGGCGGCTACTCTGGCAACTGATTTTGGCAGGAATCACACTTCACAGAAGTCTATAAATTTAATCATTTGATACTTGGTCAATATGTTATCTACAAAATAAATTTTGTTGTGATATCTCTTGTCTTTCTTGGTGTTGCAATTTGGGTGGCCAGCAGTGTATATATATATATATATATATATATATATATATATATATATATATATATATATATATATACGCATATACATACATACATATATGTGTATATCGTATTGTCATACATGTATATAGATGAAATGTCTCTAAAACTAGATGGAGACATTCCGGTATTGCAGTCTTGGCATGGGCGGTCAGTAATTTCAATGAGTTCGATCCAGTTTGTAGAGGAAAATTAATTACTTTATTTTGCTGGCATATTATGATCTAGACATATTATGATTATAGCTTGGCTAACATATTTATTAGAAAAATATAGAGAATCAAAGTTATATACATAAAACAGAGGAGAGGGTGGTCGCTGCGTCTACTCTACATGGTATCCAGAGCAGTAGAATTAAAATCGCTGGCCAGCACAATAGAAACAGGACTTGGCTCATCTGTGGGTGATCCTCTATAGCGAAAAATAAGAACCGCAAAAATTGAAACGCAAGAGATAGATACAAATTAAAAATTAAAGACAGAGTTTGTGTAGTTGTTAAAGAAGGGGAAAAGCAAAAATGGAATTAATGGTGGGATATTATAATTAAATATATATATATATATATATATATATATATATATATATATATATGTGTGTGTGTGTGTGTGTGTGTGTGTGATAATAATCACATTTGGAAAATTTAGCACAAGGGAATTGATGCGCACAACTTGGAGAGATGCAGTCGGGCGTAGTATTGATCCAGGGAAGCACTTACGAAATTTAGAAGATAAACACATGGAGCCATAGAAGAGGAACACAGATTTTAGTCGATATCCAGGAAAATCACCTTTATTCAATTATGAAGCATCGCGAAGGCTGCAGCGGCCACATGACTTGTTCGGTGTCCATGCCAGGACGGGACGTAAAAACAGCAGTGCTGACATTGGAGAGTTAAGAGAAAAGCGTTGTAACCACCGGACTGTGGACAGTAGGTCCGACAGCAACAAGAGTTAGAAACGAAGAGAGAGAAAAGTCTTCTGTTCATACAATATTAAATGGGTGTTTTGCGATATTGACGCCAGAGGGCCTAAACTACTTAATTTTTAATTGGGCGACTTTAGATTCGTGGAGTTCACGTGTCCACTTAAGTTTACCGGGGACTTTACTGCTAGATCCCGCGCTTGTTAGAACCGCGAACTGTTGACCTGGGCGTAGGATAAGTGGCCATAAAGTTCTTGCAAAGTCGGGTTTTGGCGTTATAGAAGACATAATTTCAGAGTGGTTCGAGGGCTCTTCAAGAATTTTGACACTATACTGACATTCGGAATCTCATAAACTTCTAACACTCATACCTGGAGATGTTATTGAGTTCCGATACTTCACATGCCTGCTTAATGATCTGCAGGGCTAATATAAATTATACTTACTTTACTTTTAGGTTGCAATTTTTGGAAAAGGGGTCGTGCTTTATTAACAAGAGAATATGCTTTAAAGTAATTTAGGAAGACGCGTTTTCTTGTTACATACATATATATATATATATATATATATATATATATGTGTGTGTGTGTGTGTGTGTGTGTGTGTATGTGTGTGTATAAAGTAATAATTATATAGGGTAGATATATAATAGTTCAAATCTGTTATGCTATAATACAAAGTTTAATTTTCTCTCCAGTAGTTGCATTATTTCTTTCAAGTATATCAAAAAGGAATAGACAGAAAAGAAAAGGGACCCAACATTGGCGTCTCCTGTATATTTATATACACATATGTCCATACATATGCATGTATGCATGTGCATATACACATATATACATTTTCAAACTTACGTGCATGAACACAAAAGTGTTTACAAATATACATAAAATTGTCCAATACATACATTCTACAGTATTTAATACAGTCTGACAAACACTTTTAAGATTTGGTTAACAAGTGTTAAATGATCTTTATAATTTGGGAAAAAATAAGTTCACCCTTAACAGAATAAATAATCTACGGGTCGATAAAATCCGGCGCCATGAAGAACGATGAAATACATAGAGGTGACCTCGTCGCAAAACTCAAAGGATTGTGCACTCATTGCGTTAATTGTCCATAAAATGAAGTCTTAAGTAGGTTATTCCGATTTATTTCTTAATACTTTGCAATAAAATTATCACTTCTCGTAATTCGTTGGTTTAGTATTCATCACTAATTAGATTACATGATATTAAAAATTCTAATTTTGTACAGGGTGTAAAACGTTTTAATAACTGACGTTAAAATAATCGATTAAAGCAATTTAATTCTAATAATTCTCTATTATAATGTATTCATAATGAATTTCAGGTGTCCCATGGTTTATTCAATATTTTAAAGAATGTATATGCAAGTGGGGGATTTTAGTATTTGGGACTGTTTTAAATATCAGGTATGCATAGGACGGTATAGAACTACTACTGATGAAAAAAATTCATAAGGCAGCTGTGCACTTACCCTATTGGATTCGCTCAAATCAGAGTTAACCTATGGAGATATACAAGACTTTAACCGTCCCGGCGTTAGCCATACGGAGTTTTTTCCTGAAGATACAATCAATCATTCCAAGACACGCAGGATCGGAAACTTGGACCAAAACATAACAAGAAAAAGCCAAACAGTAAACCAGAAAAAGAAAGCGAAAAATAAAACCAAACTGCGGAACTCAAAACAAAAATAAAACACTACGCTAAACAATAACTTTAATTAGGATTTTCAATTCTGAATTTACAAATACTAGTTGCAGTTCCTGTGCTCCGTTGAAGCTTCGTCCTTATTTAAGGGGGCTCACAACCTTTGAAACTTCAAAAAATCGATTTTTGGTTTTTGCTATATTCTGATTTTTGGTATATTTCTGAACAATATGCAAAAAACCGCATAAAAAATTTGCATTATTTCTCGAGTTATGAGAGTTTATGTAAAGCTCACTCTATTGCCATAGCCATGTTATTCCAACTTTAACTTCAGTTTTCTCAAATATGTGAATTTTTGGATTGCGCGCACTGATACTCCCAAACTATGTGTGATAGACACACAAAATTTTTATCAGATTTGTATTATAAGCTTCTTTACACACTAAAACCAGAAAAGTAAATTAGAATTTGTAAAAAAATTTTTTACACTTGAAAATGTTTTAAAAAATTGCTAAATTTAAAATTTTTTTAAATTTTATGCAAATTTTTCAATTTAAACTATATTTTTGTATATTTTTTGGTTTTACATTAAACGTGAGTGTATTATTAATTTAATTTGACCAAAAAATAGTTTCTGTATGCATATTTCTTAATTTTATGATGCACGAAACATCCAGTGATTTTTTTCCCTTTTTAGTAATGTGTACATTTAAAAATAAAATCTAAAAATTATTTATGGCTTTAGAAGTTCTATTTTTGTATAAAATATAGCTGAAGACTTGTAATTTTGATATAAAACAAAAAAATTATATATATATATTAATATTATTGGAGTTTCAGTAGCTCGATTTTCATCATGTTTAGGGTCATTTCCCCGTGGTCAAAGGTTGTGAGCCCCCTTAATTACTAAATAGTTCTCTATTAGAACTTTTAGATTACAGCTACATGTATTTTACTCAAGCTTAAGCAACTATACATACAATTGCAACTGCATATACTTAAAATTACAGTAGTTATTTAATTATATGATTCATTAAACAATATTAATTCACATATAGCGCCCCTATATGATGAACAAATAAATTCGCCAAATACATTTATATAGACAATATTAATATATCGTATTAATACGCATAGATAAATATTACACATACAAACATAAACAGAATCTAAACATTTACAATTCAAGCATTTCACATTCAAGCATTTCACTATTCAAGCATTTCACTATGGAGATAATTTGTCTATTATTAACAGCTGCATAAATGCTGACAATCCAATAAAAATGGTATTTTCAGATAGGCTGAACATTTCTGCACCTCGCAACAATGCATTTTATAAATTCCATTAACTAAAGGAATTGACGAGCGTTTAAAGCACACTATACTAGAATTTTTCCCCGATTAATTTAAATTTTAAAATATTATTTGCATTTTTTAAGAAATGAAAAATGTCTTATAGTATAAAATTTCTTTCTCTATTACAGAGTACAATTTTTTAAAAAAATCTTTCAATTTCAGTCGGCAATACTTGGACACATTTTCTCCATAGGTTAACATAGAGGTCAGTGAATCCAATAGGGTTAGTACACAGAAGCTTTAAGACCGAAATATAGGGCTTTCAATAACAGACTTTGAAAAAGTCGGCTTGAAACAACAAGATCAGTTTGCCAAAAAGTGATAAGCGACTCTTTTAATGGCATTCCAAATTTATTTTTAATCCGTTATCTTTATTTTTGTATATCCATTTCTTGGAAATACATTTCATAATCCTAGATGCATATCCAGGAAAGAAAACTGAAATAGATTACGATTATGTAAGTCAAAGCACGAGGCACAGTAAAATATTATTTGCATTAAAAAAAAGCCTTAGTGTGACATTTCTTTCTCTATTACGGAGTACAATTTTTTTTAAATCTTTCAATTAAAGTCAGCAATCTATGGACTCATTTTCTCCATAGGTTAACACTGAGGAGAGCGAATTCAATAGAGTCAGTACAGAGCAGCTTTAGCACAGAGATATTACAGTTCAGAACAGTAAAAATAACGTTGAAAATTCCATTAGGAATATCGTAACAAGTTCTTTTTAATCCTAAAATATTTCCTCACAAAGTCAGAAATTTGTTTAAAAAAGCTTGCACTTATTCTCTTAAGAATACTCAACTTATTCTCTCGAAATATTAACTTTATTTCTAAACAACGAGGCAATCTGAGCTCTAAAGAGTAATAATTTTCAATATTTGCTTTCAAATGATCAGGAAATCCATTATTTTCTTTGTCGAAACTGTATAGAGGATTTTCATTCATTTTCTATGGAGTCAAAAACATTATTTTAAGAAAACTCTTGCACTTTCTTAAAGTATAGAAATCGGGAAATTTGAGTATCAGAAGAGAAATATGTTCGAGACGAAGGAATTTAAAAACAACTGATTTGCATTTTTACTGTAATCAGAAGCTGTATGTTGTTCGGAACCAGAATAAAGTTGAAAATTTTCAAAGAAGTAAAATGCTAAAGAAAGCTTATTTATAGTAAATTATGAAACTAAACTTCTGAATAATTACGCTAAAATGAGGCTATCTGTTGAAACTGGATGCAATTTATACATTTCGAGGAAGGTGATAAAGATTTTAACTTCCCTAATAACTTGCACATTCTCACTAGAGAATGAATAAAGACGGCAAAAACTAATAAAAAATTTTTAATTGAGTACACAATCATTAATTTTTTCGCAATTTGAAGGCCATGTAAAAATCTGAAAATAATTGCCAAGTAAATTTTTTAGTGAAATGCATTTTATCTGTTAATAGTACAATTCTTAGCAGTCAGTAGTCATAAATTATTACATTATATAGATGTTACTACATTGCTACAGCAGAAATTAAAATTATGCACGTATACATATCCAAGCAATTTATTTACCACTCCAACAAAATAACTGTAAAATACTAATTATTACACAATACAATCTACTGCTCTTAAACAGATCTGTAACATTTTTAGTTTTCCCCGTAAAGGCAAAACTATAAAGTCTAGTTGGTTAAAAAGACTTATCTCCGTACATGAAATTACTGCGCGCCTTCTCGTTTCAATGGCCACAGAAATCGAATAAGTGACGAATATTCCGTCGCATGATACGTTAGATCAAATTTTCATCTCTTCGGAAAGTACTGTAGGAGTCCTCCAAAAGTTTTATTTTCAACAGACAATTTATGGAAGAAATAAAATTCTTACGCAGGAGTTCAAATTCATATAAACACATGGTTAAAAATTTCCCGAAACATAAAAAATCGAAAAATTATCGAATCCCATAAAAACTCCAAAATCAACCCCGCATCAAGGAACAAAAAAGTAATTTTGCTTACTATCCGCCTATCAAATTCGCACAAAGATCATGAAAATCTTCATTTGATTATGTAATCCTTTTTTTCTTCAGCATCCATTTTTGTAACGCCTGTAACCGAGCCTTCTCTTAACCATTAAGTAAAACCAAATCAGTGTCTTCACCTCTCATTCCCTCGTTGGTCTGAGTTTCAGGCGTACTAAGTTTTACAAACACTTTTGTTCATTTCATTTTTCTTTTGACCTAATTAAATACGGCTCTTTCATAAGTCGTTGCCCGTTATTCTTGGAGCATGAATAGCATTGTGATCGTCGCGAGAAGTTTGAGCTCAGAGTTTGCTGTAAATATTTCTCCATTCATCTTGCGTCGGAAGGTCTTTCAAAAGTTTGTATTTTCATACTATAGCTTATAAATAAAATTTTCTGTTGGTCTTCGGTCAAAAATTTACTCTTCGACACACATGACCATATTCATCAAAGTAGTTTTTTATACTTAGTCCCACCTCATCCCAGTGCCTAGTGAAAGCACTATCGGAGATTGCACTATAAGTGTATTTAGCGAACACAAGAATCGCATTTTTTTGACTTCTTGAAAAACAACAACCGGCAAGAGACAAACACGATACATCTCTTTCCTTTGGGCAAGCGGACTTGCCAACTAAGCCACTGGGAAATGACACAGTTATTCATTGGACACCTCGTAAAGATTATGATACACTACGAAAATTCGCCCAACAGAGCAATATTTCTTCAGGAGCAATACTGCTCTCGGAAACAGGAAGCAATTTCCTATGTGAAAAGAGCAAGCAATCCTTCATGGGTGATAACTATTTTATTGTGTTCAATCCTACTTCATACACCATTGCAACCTTACGTGTTGTGCTGAGCGAATTTTTGGCGTGTGCTACGGGCTTAATATTAAACATTTATTCAGAAATATTTGAAGACCTTTTTTGAATAGTGGTCCAACTCCACTTTAAAAAAAATGGAGTTAGCCTCATTTTCATGTTCATACAAGTCGTTACGTGGCAACTAGAGACAAGGTATCTTACCCTGTATAGTGAATCTCGACTGCCACTTTGCCGAGCTAGATCGCATTGATTTGCAATTTCTAAAACGATATCCTGAGGTAATAATTTAATCAATATTGGGCAAAGCAGGGAACCGTAATTGTTAGATTTTATGACTAACGCGTCTAAATTCCTAATTTCGGTTTCACATGTATCTAACGACATTCTAAGAGCAAGTATATCATTCGATTTCTTAATAGGAGTTAAATAAAAAAGCTTATTTAAATGACAGTGAACAACTACCGTTTTTTTCCAAACTTTCCTTTAAAGTTTCAATAGAAGCCCGATAGTTATTACTAGTTAAGCTGACGTTAAGCCTTAAATCGCGTCAGACGCCACACCTGTCAAATAAGATCTAAAATAATTAAATTTTTCGACATTAGAAATTTTTGAATTTTTATTTATAGCTGAATCAAATTGATCGTAAAATCTCTGCCAATCTGAAGGATCACCAATAAATTTTTCAATTGTGAGTCGAGGGAGTTTTACGTAAGGGGATTCGAATAAGCGACGTGTCTCCTTCTCCTCATTCTGATTTACATTCAAACTGGAATCTTTTTGGTTTTGTAATCTAGCAATTGCTTTCTTAACTTTTGTTCTATACACTACTATACTTGTGTTGTACTCATCACATTTAAAAACTTCTGATTCACGTCATCCACTTTAATATTAGCAAATATTTGACTATCTAATTTACTTAATTCTTGTTTTTTAAGATGCAATTCAGCAAGGCATTCATCAAATTCATCTTCAGAATAAGTATTTTCTTCAAGTCTTGTTTCTATTCTCTTAAGTAATTTTGTTGTTTGCGTTATAAAAGTAGAACGTTTCGTTTTTATTTCTGCACCCATAATAGGTACTAACGACGGCAAGCTCATTACTATCTTATTTTTAATTCAAACCAAATACTTGAGATCTTTAGTACATTCAGCTTCATAAATAATATTTCCTTATTGCAGTATCTTTAATTATATAAATTTAGATGAACTTCATAAATCGGAATCAAAAGTTACTTCATTATAAATACCAACATCGACACACTTTCCTTCATAAGTTAACAAAATGGTAGTCCCTGTTCGGGCGTCATTAAATGTTACGTAGCTACTAGAGACAAGGTATCTTACCTGTATAGTGCTTCTCGACTGCCACTTTGCCGAGCTAGATCCGTTCTTTTAAGCTCCTACAAACGTATGCATTGTCTACTGTCAGAGGGGGAAAAAGCATGTCATGCCGTTCTTTTTATAATTTTATTCCACATACATGAACATGAACACAACACAAGACCAGCATTATTCAACTAATATTACACATATAAAATTCTTTTTATTTTCTCTTAACCAAGCAATCAGTTTTTTTCATAAAAGTCATCTGTTGCAATCGTTTTAGTTCTAAAGTCCATTGTAACGCAACATTAAAATACATGGTGACGCAACACAAGTCATTTCTATCTTATTTTTAAACTGGTACACATCCAGCTTATTTCTGCTGCCAACAGAGGGCATTACAAATCAGACTTCAGCAGTCATTTCTCAGCACTCATTTGACTTTAAGGCTCTGTATCTGAAAATGAACAAGAATGGAGTTGGACCACTATTCAAATAAGGCCTTCAGTTATTTGCGGCAAAAGCCCCAAATGTATTAAATTTCAGAAATGTAATTATGGATTCCAATCACTTTTAGTTAATTATAATTAATTTGAATTTAGTAACGCGTAAATGGATTTAATAACATTTAAAAGTTTTGGAACTGCTTTCACCTCATTTATTTCATCAACTTTGTTGACCCTTCTCCCTGAATCAACATAATAATTAATAACCTTAAGCACTTCTAAAATCGAAAATTTCGAAGTGATTTCACAGAAGGATAAACAAATAATTTTGAAAAAGTGTAAGTTTACACAAAGTTTATCCTACTAGTCTCCTTATTAAAAAAATATCTCAAAGTTATGTTAAAAAAATTCCACATTATGGAAGAATAACGTAATGAAATAACTCGTAATTTTTTTTCTTAAATGGAATTACAAAAACATTAGCCGTGTTTACATATTTTACTTTACTTTACCATTAAAATATTTCACTCTCATAACCATTAATATTAAAATTAATAACGTACTCATTTTCTGTTTCCTTGCCAAATATGTAACTAAAATATTTACGACCAACAATTTTCTTTCATTATTTTGCTTTTTTAAGAGAAGGTTTTTTTTCTCTATGAGCAAGTATATCAAAATTTTGCTTATCGGAAAGAATTTCTCTGCTATCTCCATTGCCATTAAGTGCGGTAAAAAATGCCATTGCAGGCTTTTAAAAAGTGCAAATTCTACGGATATCCTTCTTAACCCATATTTTATTTTATTTGGCAAGGTATTATTTTTCGGTATGAAACTAGTAATTTCAGTAAATATATTAAAATTTTAAAAAACAGATTTTCTGCTTGTCCCGCCTCTCAAATTTTTGACCAGTTGGAGTCCTGATAAAAGGTTTCTTTAAGAATAACATTTATTAACTGGAAATTTGAATCTTTTTTAATTAAAATATTTTAAAGCAATTACTTAAAAATAATCGAAATAATACATTTGCTTAAGACCAAAAATTACACAATTAAAAAAATATTAAAATAAAATTCATGTTTGTATATAAAATATTTTTGAGCTACATTTTGAAATAACTAATATAATTTGTAAATAGTCTGAAAGAAAAGGCTATATTATTAAGTAATATATTTTCACAAATAACTTAAATAATTCAACATGAAATAATACGTATAAAGAGGGCATAGACTGCCGAACAAATTGATAGAAAAACTACCTTAGCGTTGAAATTTTTAATTTTTGAATAACAGATTGCGCAGTTGCAACAAATCCTCATACTGAAAACGGACAAATATAACTAAAAGTAAAATAATTCAACAAAATAAGATAATTATTAGCAGGAAGAATGTAGACAAAAATAAACAGAAATCACGCACTTAGGACTCAAAGCACTTAGGACCATAATGAAAGATTCTGTAGCAGTAAAGGAACTAAACGATATATCGAGCAAACCGACTGGTCTCGTCATCAGGAGGCCTAATCAAATCAGTTACCTCAAGGAGAAACTTTCTGAATAGGATGCAGGTATAACCAAAAGACATCCCAAGGCCCCGAGATCCCCATAAATGGGGATCTCGGGGCCTTGAGATGTGATCCTTTACTGCTACAGAATCTTGCATTATGGTGCGTTGAGTCCTAAGGGCGTGATTTCTGCTTATTTTTGACTACATTCTTCCTGCTAATAATTATCTTGCTTTGTTGAATTATTTACTTTTAGTGCTATATTTACATATTTTTAGATCATTGCAAACTAGTATTGGAATTCTGAATTAGGTAATAGACCATTTATAGGCTATATTTATATTTAAAAGAATTATATCAGTGAATTTATAATCTTTCCCATTCTCAGAGTCTAAACTATTTTTAAATAACAAGAAACAATGAACGGAATAAAAACTGTTTTGATTAAAAATACATGCAACAAACTCTAATAAAATTTATATTAAGGATGTGAAGTGTTAAATTTTTTTTTTTTTACATTATATCATAAAATTATATTAGTTATGACCCTAACATTGCAATTCACATTCACACCATACATTTAAAACAACGTGGCTGTCTTGAATCGATACTGTACCTTTTCCTTACAGGACTAGTCTTCTGAGCATCTCACTTCGTGGCCATGCCATAATTACCATTAATGGACTTCCACCTTCCTGATCTAAGTGATCCAGGGACTGCGATCCCTGACGGAAATCACTCTTATTTGAGATGTGCACCAAGGTACCAACTAAATCTCTTTCACAAATTTACACCTTTTATTTTCCTTTAAAAGGCAAGTAAATTTATCCACGAATTAAACAGGGAATACACTTTTCCCACATAATTCTGGTGACGATTACAATTGAAACCATGCCATAATTTCGCTTCATGAACGTTGTTGTTTTTGGAAATATATATTTTCACCATCTTAGTTTCAGCTATCAACTGAGTCCCTTCTTTTCCGTAATTGACACCTTATTCCAGTATTTCCGAATTCTTTTTTTTCCCTTTTTTCAGCTGATTAAAAAAGATTCGATTACTTTTATATTGAAAAAAGGATGTATGTAATTTTTTATTTTAGGCTTTCTTTTTTAAAAAAGGTTCATAACTTTTTCAAGACCATATCTCAGCATTAGCTTTTGCTTTTTCAGTAGCTTACACTCTTTTGCGTCACAATTAGGGCTTCAGCGATCTTTCAAACCGAATTGTTACCACCATTGGCATTATTTACATGAGGATAACTTCTGATGCATCATTCATGTAGATTTTTTGCCCGAAATCTAAATAAACCTTCGGGAATTTGGAGTCACGGGTTTAGCATGCCCTAAGTTTGCTTATCTTTTTCTGTATCATACAGAGTATCACATAGCATTTCCACTTCAGCTGAGTATCAAAACATAGTACAGGGTGTCCGAGATAGTTGTGGCTTATTTTTACGGAACTACCCATAAGAATTGAAAAAAATTATTTAAATAGAAAGAACATCACCAAGTTTTAATATCATTAGATTTCTATGTGTACATATTTGGTAGCACGACAAACGTCTAAACGGTAATCCAGTTCTCTCCAAATGATGAATTACGCTTCAAGTTATTAAAGAATTACTTCAATGATACACTTCTTCAACTCACCCACAGTTTCAATATTTTGTTTATACACGAATAACTCCTAATATGCTACGAAGCACTTGGAGAGAACTGGGTTACCATTTAGACGTTTGACGTGCTAAAAAATGTGCAGACATCGAAATCTATTTATATTAAAACTCGGTAAGGTGTTTTTTTCTATTTAAATAATTTTAAGTCTTATAGATAGTTCCATAAAAATATAAATTTTGGATACTTTTAGCCTGGACACCCTGTATTAATACACCACTAGCATTTATTACAGGTCTTACTTCTCACATGGATGGAAAATCTATAAAATTAAATTTTGAACTTCCAGATTTCAAAGAAATTCAAACCAGCATAAACCATTCGATGCTAATCGAAAATTAAAATCGATTGATTTAACTAACACATTTATCCCGTTTCTCAATATTATTTGTAGTACATAAAAAGCAATTCATTCTAAATTAAGTTGGACTTGCACTCTAATAACAAAATGTTTATTTAATATTTAGAAATCGAATAAATTTATTCTATTATAAACAGGAAGCTGGGCATTTGCGAAGGACACATTTGGTTTAAAAACATTTTTTTTAAAGACGAGTTTGTCAGATGAAAATGGAATGCTGACATATTTGCTGTTAGACGGAGAAAATAAAAATTGTTTCGGAATTGGAAACGCTTTTCTGATGGCAGTTTCGACGCTTTCGTAAATGTTGAAAGACGAATTGGGAGTCAAAGAACTAAGTTTCCCCATTTTTATCTGCATATCAATATATAGAAGTTATGTAGGTGTAAAATGGGATTGAAAAGAAGGAACTTTTTGCAATCTCTCCTACAAAAGAGGAAAATATTGACAGTTTCTTACTACAGTCATGAAGATAAGTTAGATGTAAACTATATAGGAGAAAATTCAAATGATTATGCTTAAGATAAAAAAAATCTTATATTTCATAAATAAAGTGAAAATAAATATTTGAGTACTTTTCAGTATAGATTCAGTATAGTACTTTTCATTAAAGATATCTAGATTATATTATTTTTTAGAGTTTTAGTACAAAAATGTACTTACACATGAATGAGAAAACTTTTATTCAATTTATATAAGAGTTTGAAAAACAAAATATAAGGGAAAACTGCTTTTCAAATTACAACATAGACTCTGAAAACTTTCTTAGGGATTAAATTTCTTCATCATTTGCTTATCAGTATTACCTGTTCCTTTTGGCCAGAGGTAGCCTAGTGGTAGGGTGTTGACTTTCAGTACTGAAGGTGCTGGGATCGAATCCCTACAAGCGCCATAAAATATCTTCGTGTCTAGGCCGAATATGGGCATGTTAAATCCGTACACCGGAAAGTCCTTCTTTGAGGTCAGTGAATGGGGAAGGTATGATCCCTCCAGATGTCAATCCTGGGAGTGCTCGGTCAAAATTAAGGTGGCACCTGGCTATTTTGGACTCTACCCTTGTGGTGTCATTACAAACAGGAGCCGCACCCCTCAGCCAACAAGCCTATATGGACATTAGGGTGTCTAAAAAATAACTTTTTTTCGAAAACTTTTCCTCCCCATATTTTTTTCTGGTTCCATCTGGGTACAAAAGAAAAAGTGTGAAGTTTAAACACGTAGGTTAAGGGGAAAGTTTGCCCCTAGAAATTTAAAATTTGAAAATATAGTAAAATTTTTTCTAAAGTGAAAAAATTGAAATTAACTTTTTTAAATCGCGAAATCTCTTCCTTCAATATCTAAAAAATATATCCAATACCAATAAACTTCAACCTATAACATTTTACTTGCTTAAACAAACAATTCATGTGGAATAAATGCAGCACACCAATCTTCGCATATAAATCGATATTTTTTTATTATATTAGTGAAGGAGATTGTAACCAAAATGAAACATCAATAACTTCGATTCGAATACACTCGTGCAAATCTCGTGGAAATATTCGAACGAAATCTCGACAAGAGTAGTTGATGTTTGAAACAGATTAATCTTCTTCGCGCCCATTCAATGCACGCAAACTTTGTGGAAGCGTCGAATTATACAACTTATGGATTAATATGCCAGATTCCAAGTTCCTAATCGGTGTGTTGCGAGCCCCAAAGGGATAGCAGGGTATTATACACGGGGTCTCTCCATGATTATTTTTGGCTGCAGTTATTTGTAGAAGAAACTTTTTCCCCCACAAACATTAACACTACAGCTACATTTTGATTTTATATTAATCATTGTAACACTGTTTTTTGCAACAAAAGGAAATTATTAAATTTCCAATGGTTCATGTTCTAAAAAAATTAGTAAATTATCTCCGTGCTCATGCATATCTGAAAAATTTCATTATTTTAAATATTTTGAGTAGATTTTTCAATACATTTTCAAATATAAAACGTTCTTTGACTTCATTCACTATCTGAAATTAACGGGGACAAACTAAATGTTATTTACATAAAATTCTGTGTTACGAATTTTCGATGAAAAAGTCACTTCTCTTACAAAGTTCAAAGGGTATACTCTAATAGTTAAACAGTGTGTTGATGAAACATCAACAGGTTATCGGAAGTAAACCATTGAATAAAGATTACACCCATATCTCGCTTTACGGCCTAGATACGTTCAGGAAAATTTGGCCGTAAAGCGAAAAGCCGTATAGCGAATCAATTATTTTGATACAAACCCATCCAAATTTAATTGGATCTGTTCCAAATTTTTATAAATAATATAGTTTTTAGTTCATAAAGCATTTTATTATTTCTATTTCCTATAAAAATGCTTGCATAAAAATAAAAGTAGAAAACAATGTAACGATAAACAGAAATTCCAAAAATAAACAGAAACAAAAACAAAAGAAAGCATATGCACATATGCTTACATATAATAAAAAACATAAAATGAAATGTTTAAAAACTGTTTTAATGTGATGACGAACATTGACACGAAGAATTACTAAGCTATAATATGCTGCCATCATCACTTTCCACTGATGCGGCCGTATAACGAAACATTGTGGTCCGTAAATCGAAAAAGTGCCATAATTGGAAAAAAGTCCGTTTTAGAGAAATGCCGTATAAAGAGTGGCCGTATAGCGAGGTATAGGTGTACTTCAAACATCCTGCAAGTAAGATAAATATTAGGTAATATTCACTATCTGAAAAACTGATATCGAATGTATTTTGTTAACTGAAAATGCCTTGCTATGCAAATTAAGAAGGGTTGCTCGTTACTTGGCTGTTATTAAAAGGGGTCGAAACTAAAAAGATTCGAAAACAAAGCTTTGTATATAAAGGGTATCTATCCCCAAAATTATTTATGCCATTTACTGCCTATGGTATATTCAAACATGTTTGTAAATAGTTATTTAATAGATTAAACATCAACTGGACATTGTTATTCAACAAATAACAGACACACACTGCCCTGAAACTGAGAAATTGAGTTTTAATAAAGCACTGAACTAAAAATTGCAGTTACTGATGGTTGGTACTCCAGTTAATACTAGATAAGTACTCCAGTTAATGCAAGATTATGACTTAGTCTAGAATAATAAAAATTTTCCCCGATAGCTAAACATGTGACATGTCTGGCCATCTATTTAACTCAACTTTTAAATATCTGGGGTTTGTTCCTTGTTCCATAGCATTTTAGGTCTGAGTTTCAGAAAGAAAATTGCTTCTATTTCCTTAATTTATACTTCCCATAAATGACCTAAAAATACTCGTTACTTAATGAAAGTGAATTTGTGAAGAATAATAATAAGTAACAATAAGGAAATACATCTAAACTTTAAGGGATCAAAATCACAGTGAATTTTACTCAAAATTTCATACAGTGGCGTAGCGAGAGGGGGACCAAGGGGGTCTATCATGCCAAGGGCGCCACTCGCAGAGGGATTCCAAATGGTCTCTAAGACCATTGGACCATTTGGTTTCCAAGATCATGGGGGGGGGGGGGCAAAAAGGTACCTTGCCCCTACCACCAGTTATGCTCACTACGTCACTGATTTTATATACACCAGTTTGAATCCAAATAAAGTATTTTCAATGCAGCATATATGAAGAAGAAAGCTGACTCATTCTATCTCAGAAGTAATATAGCACTTTTTTTTCTTCATCTACCATGCTTTAGAAATGATGTTTTCACGAATAAGAATCAAAAGATATCAATCCACATATTCTGTACACATATCAATGTGTGAAAAACAACAAAATGCGTGTTACATAACACGGTAGAAATACTAATTTATGAACCTTAAAACGAATTCATTTTTTTTCAGAACAGTTTGTTGAGAGTGATGGTTTTGTATTCACATATATCTAAAAATTCACATTATTTGATAAAATTTGCCAGAGAAAACTATTTAAATCCCATGCATATCCTTTCGAAATATCACGTTGGAATAATTGAGAAAATATCAATCTTCAATTCCCTTTTTTCACCGTTTAAAAAAAAAAAAATAAATAAATAAAAATAAAAAAATAAAAATACTTTTAAAGCTGAAAATATTCAAAAGGAAGATATGCAATTTTAAAATACAATATGCAGTAAAATTACCTTAAATAAGTGTATATAAAATATCTTGCAACTAGTAAAATATATATAAATGGCAAACATTTTTTCTAAGAAGTACTTTTTCTTCTCATATTTTACTTTGAAATATTATGCTGATAAAATTTTACTTATTTTTATCTGTTCAAATTTGAAATGTCGAAAAGTATGTTCCCATATCTTCCGAATATTTCTTCCATATATTTTCGATTTAAAAGGCATTAAATGTGGGGAAATAAGGCTCATATGAGAGATATTTTACATTTTGATTAATTTATAACACAATCTGAAAATTTGTGATGCTATTGTAGGCTAATAAAATATTCGTACTCTTACAAATCAAAATTCATAAGTAAAAAGAAATTGTTCAAGTAATAATTCGCAAAATAAATGCTTATATTAGGCTTTTTTATACATCATTTTAAAATATTTAAAATAAGTTACCCTGAATGAAAAACACGCCACACTCCATAGTTTTAAATCTGACTCCTGCGTCTTTAACATGATTGACGTTATATTTTAAACTAATTACAAAATTACGTTTTACAAAATAAACTTTATTCCATTGGATGAAAGCTTTAGCGTATTTTATCCCTAGAAGCTAAAGAAAATGGGCTAATGACAATTTAAAATAAAAGCACAGTTACGTGAGGTAACATGAAATTAACATTAAAGTTAGCGGTAAAATGAGCTATATTTTTACCTAAATCACTTTAAGGCTGCTGTGTACTAATACTATTGGATTCACTCACCTCGATGAGAACCTATGGAGAAAATTTGTCTACTATTTACAACTACGTAAATGTTGATAATCCAATAAAAATGGTATTTTCAGTTAACCTGAACTTTTCTGCACCTTGCAACAGCATTCATTTTACAAATTTCATCCACCAAAGGAATTGATGAGTGTTTAAAACCCACTATACTTGATTATTTTCCCCCGAATAATTAAAATTTTTGCACTCCGCAATAGAGAAATACATTTTACACCTTGGAGCATTTTTCACTTTAAAAAAAATGCAAATAATGTTTTAAATCTAAGTCGGCAATCCTTGGACACATATTCTCCTTAGGTTAACATTGAGGTGAGAGAATCCTATAAGGTTAGTACACATCAGCTTTAAATCGTTTCTCACTACCTTCATTACACCAAGCTGAAAGATTAAATAGATGTGTTCAAATGACTTCATATCTTATATTTGAAGGACTTTGACTGAAACTTCTGCCACTTCAACCTAGGCCACTTCGCCTAGGTTTTACGGAAGTATGTTCATAACCTAAGGGTTAACTCTGGCAGATTTATTCATCGAACATAGAATTACTCCATTTTTCGTTTTCACGCGTACCTACAAGCAAATCGCTAAGTGCAACAAACATGCACGCACTTCTACTTACTCATTTATCCGCTTAGTTATAAAACGTTCTATATTTCGACAGGCTCTTCTTCAATTTCTACTGACTGCTGAAGATTCGATTAAACATATTAATGTAGAAAGAATTTGTGATTATTCAATTCAGAAATATATTGTCCGGGGCCAATTTAAATTTTCTTTCATTTTTTACATCAAGGGATTAAAATTCGCCAAGATGAGGTTAAACTTAAAGTAACTTTCATTCTGTTACATCACATTTAGCACTTATTCTGCTTTTAAACCTACGTTCTATTATCGTTGGCATATATCTCAGTCTTACTTGAAACTTGCATAATATACGTAGGTCTTTTGTAGATAACTAAAACAAGTAGGTGTCAAAAACCCTTTGAAAATAGTTTAAGTATTAAAACTACAGGATGCGATGTTATTCAAATGAGTTTTCTAGCTTTAAAATTTCTAGTAGAAAAACTTTGTTTCATTCTCCTTGAAAGAATGAAGGATGAAATTTTAACCTGAAAGGCGCCGCATATCATAAAGTAAGTGAAGAGGGATGGGGGTATTAATTAAAAATGAAGATACAAAAAATAATTTAATTCACCCTCAAGTGGAATTCGGGAGGTAGATTATTTTAAAACATGTTTTAAACAATAGATGTTCACAGACCAAAAATCTTAAACGGCTGCAAAATAATTTACACGAATCCTTTCATTTAATTTTTTTTAATATTTTGATAAACTATCTCGGCTTTCATATTAAGAGGACTTCAAATTTAATAGGAACATGAAAAAATTTCAAACTAATTATAATACTTGCATGCTATTACAGTTGTGTTATAGTTGAGATAAAATTGTGATAAAAAGGTGTGTTTAAGGACGAAGGTAAATCGATGAGTATGGGATATTAAACAACTTTCTAAAGAAAATAGAGAATGAAAGCAGTAAAATTATATCGTTATTTTGCTTTGGGTGAAACTACTAGAATGTATGCGAGAAAACTTTGTGATCAGAAACCACGCGTTTTTATTACTAGATTAAAATCAGAAACTACGCGTTTTTATTACTAGTTTAAATAACCATTTTCATTTATGTCTCTCTATGTAGGTCATAAAGGGTGGGAGAGGGTACGATCCCACCCAGATGTCGCCCTTGGGGTTGATCGGTCAAAATTGTGATGGCACCTAGCCAAGTCGGACTCCGATCCTTGTGGTGTTATTCCAACCGGAGCCGCACACTTCAACCTGAAGCCTATATGGACTTAGCCTGGAATTAATTCCAGCCAGAGGTCGTCAACAACAACAAAATATTCATTTATGTATAGAAGTATGTATGTTGTAATCAGACATCTACTAAGAATATAATTTTTAACTGTCTTTTACCTCATTGGAAAGTCTTTATTCGTTTTAAAATTCTAAGCTTTAGGGATTCGTCTTGTATATAAAAGAGTAAATGGCATTACTGAAGATCTATTGCGTCTATCAGATCAATGGGTTAAACAGATTACTAAATAAAATAAACCTAATGGACTGGTGTTTATGTAAATGGTATAAATTCAATTAATTATTCTAATTACTGTACTATAATTAGTAGAGCCAAACTTGAATAATTTTATAAGAAGATATCTAAGGTGTTTGTCATCCAGTTTCGAGGTTTGATTTAGTATTTCCTTAGTAAGTAAAACATATCCACATGCAGGTTCTAACATCAATCCTAACATATTCCGATATAGTTTAGACTAGGTTAATACACTGTTGACTGGCAAATTTTATTTAAATACATACGCAAGTCACCGGCAAAAACTGAAATTTTGGAATAAAGTATGGCATTTTTATTCTGTGTTGTAACGGCACGTAAACCCTTATGGGACAATCGCTAGCGACAGAGAAATTCAAAGAAACATCTGTCGGCTTGAAGAAGCGATCATTGAACCCCTCCATCGAAATTCATTTGTCTGGGACCTAAAGTCCGAGCGTCTCATCTTTTCCGAAAGCTGGGGAAAATCTGAGTGTCAAAAATCATCGACCACCCTTGAGCTCCTAAACCAGTCACTTGGTGGACATTATTCAGAGTTTTTGACGTTACAGTTGTAATAAGTTTTCATTTAACGATCCATCGGGGGGATCCAAGACGTAGACTGTCCTCGGGAGATAATCCCATGTTCTCTCTCGAAAACAAACATTTTCTCGAAAGAACTGCACACGGCGCTGTGAAGGTATTATCTAGAGTCTATTTGTGAAAGGTATATCTAGACTCTTTGTTTTTCGAGGGAGTCCCCTTAAGATCTGGACTTGAGCGACCACCACCGGACGATGGTCGAATAAATAGGGCGATGGCATTCGGTACCAGAGTCCGTGGGTTCGAGTCCCACTCTTGGAATGGATGTTTTTAGGCGTTCGGAATCGGCTTTAAGATGTAGGTCCCAGTCTAATTAGCCCTCGTGTAGCAAAAAATGACCAAACCAAACTCGCTCCAAACCAAACCAAACTCGAGAGGCCACACGAAACTTTGACTCTCGAAAAACTCAACTAGATGGGGAGAGAAGCCGCTCATAAAATCTTTTGTAACCAGACGTCTCGTTCTTTTGTAATTTGTTAAAAATAAACGTTCAATCTGTTAAATTTTAGTTCAGTAAAATTTTAGCCTGTTTATTTAAAAATTTCTCTAATATGACCTTCCTTTACACTAAATTTTCTTCTACACTTGCATGTAAAAACACGAGTTTAATAGGTACCGGTCAACAATGGGTAAATGTGTGGTATCAAAATGCAAAAAAATTTAAACAATACAGCTCGAAATGAAGTATAACAATTTTGAGTCAAAGTTGAAACGTAAATTAACATCTTTCATTTAACCTTTTCCTTACGTGGTGGGATAACATGTATCCCAAGCATACGGGCCTAAGAACGAACGAACGAACGAACGAACGCGCGCGCACACACACACACACACACACACACACACACGTATGTATGTATGTATATAACCCCCTTAATGGTCATTCGTACAAAGGGGGTATGAAATTTTATATTCTAATAAGGGAATCGTAAGAATGGGCCCAGTAAGTTAAAGGGGCCCATTTTAACAGTTGCTTTATCACCATGAAGAAGTCGCATCACAAATACATAGCAGACATTTAGATCCTTGATGCAATAAATGTTGCATATATTTACAACATCCCCTTATCTAAATTATACCAAGGGTGTGAAATAAATATAAATCAGGTTAAAAAAATTTACATTTTCTTTATTATTTTTAAGGCAGTAAAAAAAAAAAAAACAGATGAAGAGTCAATAGCATTTATCGATATTTTTTAGGGGTAAGTAAATTCTAAAGACTTAGAACATTAACCAATATCTGACTTATGGCCGCTTTAAAGACCATCTCTGCAAACATACTGATCTGGAAGAAATAAGTATAAAAAAGGGAGCATCTTATAAGCTGAAATCAATAAGCCGAAATTACTGAGCTAATTTAGTGGCTAGATTTTATATTATCAATCACGTTCTATTTTCCTGATTTCTTTCACCCATTGATAAAAGTTTATTTTCTCACCTCTGGAACGATTTTTTTTTCGGTAGAAGAATTTTTTTCTCTTTACACGAGACCATAATTTAGGTAAAACTAAATTTACCGAAATTTTGGAAATCTAACATTTAATACTCTTTCTAATGTATTTTGAACGACTTTACATATTTTGAATGTACTTGCCTTTAAATTTGAAATAAAGACAAAACTACTGACGATGCTTAGAATTAATGGTATATATTATTTCAGGACATTTTTTCCTAGATACATATTATTCAATGTTTAACAGGTAATTTATAATGATAAATTGTTTACCAATCATTTTGAACCATTTATTACTATCAAAACAATGATAAACATGTTTGAAATTCATCAAACAAAAGTCTTTTGATGATAAACATGTGTATTGAATTGCTTCATAACTATATTATATGTGGTGATAACAATAACAGCTATTTAAATCTTTAGGAAATACAATTTATTTAAGTATGAGATACGTTGATTCACGGATTATAACGTATCATGCTAGCGTTCGCATTGAATGATCGAACTTTGTTCTCTATACTTGTTTTGTCAATGGGAAATATATAAAGTGATTACTAATAGAATTTGAGTAACCACTTAACTTAAAACTGCCAAAAGTAATATGCTTAAAATTACTTATCACAAGACTCAATATTTTCATGTGTCCCGTTTGTGACCTTACTTATATCTGTAATGAAAATTGAATTTCTTATTCCAGAAAAATTATTTTTTTTCAAAACTAAACCCCCCTTCAAATGAGTACATCAATGTTTCTATCCAATAATTTCATCTAAAGTGAGAACCTCTTTTTACCATGTTTTTATTAATTCGCTTTCGCTTTCTTGTTTGTTTGTGTGTGTGTGTGTCCGGTACAAATCTTGCAATCGATTTTTAACTAACTTCCCGACTAGCTAAACATTTGAAACTTTTAGAATAGCTCAGAACACGATGACAATGCATTATTTTAATAATTTTAGTCATCTTTAAGCAGAATTGAAATCATTTTTAGTTAATTTTGTTTTGTAGACTGGTGCAGCCATCTATCGGACGGGACGGGAACGAAACGTTTAGCGCAAGTTAACTTCCAATTCATTTTCTTTTAAGTTGATGGGATAATTCATCAAAAAAATTTTAAAAAGTATTAACTCATAGAATTGTCAAGTTTATATAATTCAATAGAAAATTTAAAAACATGGTATATAAAATGTTCTTTTTGTCTTGTAATTATTTTATATGTATTCTTTAATAATATTGTGTATTTTAATTGTTTAATTTACTATTTATCCACTTTTATTTATTTCGTCCTCCCACGAGAACAGTTTAAATTCATGTAGTTTGTCAACAAGATAATTTATTTTAAAGGTCCCTTTATGTATTAAATGAATTATTGTCATTTATTTCTAATTTGGTTTGGTGCGCTACTGTCAACTTTATGCTACACGAGGGCTAATTAGACCGGGACCTACAGTTTAAAGGCCATTCCGAACGGCTACAAACGTCCTATAAACATCTAGTGGGACTCGAACCCACAGGATCTGAACCGAATGTCAGCACCCTAGCCATTCGGCCATCTCCTGGCAATCATTTATTTCTAATTTTACAAACTATCAATATATTTGTTAAATTTATTTATCAATTAATCAACGTGGTTATGTGGGAATAAATGACAATGTATAGAGTGAGTGTGATATGATATGAGTTAGTGTGTTGAAGTAATTCAGAATGAGCGATCACGCATAAGCAATGTATGTTTAAACAGTTCTTTCACTTCGATACGAGGATCTTGCTATCTTACAAGGATCTAGCTCCATGTGCTTGTAAGATAATGCGAGGCAGAGCTAATGTATGTTTAATCTAAGTAAACACATATAAGCACCGCTGGATCGCAAATAAACAAAGCTGGGTCAAATTCGTTCTTCAGGGTAAAACCTCTAACATTTCGCAAACTCATACGCGTCATGAAAAGTGTATTTACGGGGACATTAAAAGACACGAAGAACCTTTAAAATCTGTACTAGCACACTACACCCTTATTTTATTTGAGGCAGTCGACTTTATAAGTATAATCCTTGAATACATTTCAACTGGCTTAAACTTTAATCCATTACAGATTCTTAGTATTCAACACCATTCAACGGAATAGTTATTCATTCGAAATTTAAATGAATGCATCAGAGATTGAATTATACAGGATCGATATAATCCGGCTTTGAATAAAGATACGCATCCAAAATTGATTTTGTGGTGCGATACGGGTAAACAAGCTGAGCATTATCTATGCATAATGTTGATCTCGTCATGCGGGATGAAAGTACATCATTAATCTAACTTTTGAGCACATCAAGATACATAATTTTAGTAGGGATTTTGAGTGATCAAAATTTAAATAACAAGAACATTAAACTGGATGTTACATGTTAATACAGGTTAACATTGGGATAGCTACGCAAAGGATATGAGTTTAGAATGAAGAGTATTAAATATCTAAGTTATATCAGACGAGTACTTTTATTCTTATAGAGTGTAAGTCATCCCTATAATAAAGATGCAAAACATACGCAATATAATTCATTTATCAAAAGATGTTTTTCTCTGCCTATATATATATATATATATATATATATATATATATATATATATATATATTAACATTTGGAGCACATGGCAGAGCACATGAATTTTCAAATTGCAAAAATGTACAGTAACATTCTAAAGAACAGCGAAATGTTATTATTAAATGAAATTATTTTAGTTTATTATGAAGACATTAAATCCTATTTTTTAAGCATTTTAAAATTTAAAATGAGATTAATAAAAATATTTACGAATATTATAAAAATCTATTGTCCTACGAGCTTTAACAAAATAGTATTAAAATCTTAATTCTTTTCTCGAACAAAAATGCATTGAAAGGTCGACAGATCATATACTTTTAGCTGAGTCTGCATGAGCCCAATTTTTTACAATCATCAACTGAGGTAAGGCAACAAAACAGTTTTATTTGTGCTGTAAAAGAGACGAATCAAAGCTTAAAAAACGAGAGCAATATTTCTGCCAAGTACTCGAGCGTTAAATTAAGTGTTAAAATGGAGGGTATTTTGGCGGCGATGTAGCAGAAAAAAAAAACTTTAAATTCATGATGAAAATTACGCTTAAATGAACATTATGTTATGAAAACATTTTGGGTATACGGTATGCTAACGTTATCTATCTAATTTCTTTCTGCTCTAGGTTACGAAAAGTAGCTACGATACGAGTACTTATCGCTCTCAATTTATAAAACGAAAACTGACTTACGGGACGGGAGAGAAAAGATTAACGAAAAATAAATTCGTAAAAGGTAATATATCTTCCACTTCACTCAGCAATGAGGCTAAAAGTTGAGTGGATAAGAGCTGCTAAAGCGTTGATCCAAAATAAACCACCTTGCCACCGGTTCTATCATTGATGGTCTATAATTCATGCTTGAAACTAGCGAACACCATTATCTTCAGTTGCGGCTTGAACCACAATTCCATATAAAGATACGAGTTTCGTCTTTCAACGCATAAACGCTCCCTTCTATATCTGCTGAACTGACAATTCTTTAAAATGAATTTTTAAAAAATGTTTTGGTGGTTGCAATTTCCCTAGATGATCTAAAAAGGGTGTTGCAACGAATTTATGAAAAGATGAAAAATGAAATAAATTTTGAATGCAAGAATCTTTACATATACATAGGGCCCTTACATATACATAGGGCCCGATTATGAACACTGGGGTCCCCTGGGCAGATGCTATTTGGGGGCCCACCACTTACGAACATTTATAAAAATAAGAACTATCCATGGGCTGTACATACTATTAGAAGTACTAGGTGCATACATCAAGGGGGTTTTGGGGCTCCCTAGCATCAGGGGGCCCTGGGCAAAGTCCCGATTTGCCCATGCGATAAAAAGGCCCTGCATATACAAAATAAGTTCGGCAGCAAGAACAAAAGGTAAATGTGAGAACTTATGCCTTTGAGCTTTTGACAATATAAAAATGTTTAATCAATATATTCTTAGAAACTTTAAAAGCATTACTTTCCTTTCCTGTCAAGGAAAGACAATAGCGCCTTTACACGTACGCTCTTTTCACCGTGAAACCATTATCCCGCGCGATTGAGCTCACGTGTGAAGGTGTCGGAGAGGAAGGGAAAGCTGCTTTTCAGCGTACTGCAAGTTTTCCCGTGCACAATCCCGTACGTTCCAAGCACTCCAAGAGCGCACGTGTAAAGGACTCTATTAGTGCCCTTTACACGTACGCTCTTTCTCTAGTGCTTGGAGCGTGCGCGCAATCCCGTACGCTCCAAGCACTCGCTAAAGAACGTACGTGTAAAGGGCGCTATTCAGACAACCAGGAAAAAACTTAACAAGGAATGAGTATTTTTTATATATAAAACGCCCTTCTTAATATAGTTAGATGAATTTCTTGTATTTTATTTTAATTTCTACTTAAAAGTAAGAGCATGCCTACATTAAAACATATTTACAAACGAGGTATGTGATGAATACTTTTTAAAGAGTTAATATTCGATAAATAACAACAATCATCCAGTTTTGGTATTTAGAAAGTGGCACAACACATGAATCCCATTAAAGAAGATTTATTAGGGTATTTGATTTCGGAAATACGCGTGTTAATGATATATAAAGGGTGAATAAATAATTATTCCCATATTTCCCCTTCGTATTGTTTGAGTTCGTCATAGTATGGATGTTTTAGATGTTTTTAAGGTTCTGTGGGTAATATTGCCTTGAAGGCAACGAATTGAGAATCCCAGTTCTAGAAGACTTGCTAACGAAGACAGCTTGGCACCTCCAATAACACTCTGCAAATGCTCAATTATGTATTAGAAGTTATTATAAATAGCAAGCAAAATCCTTCGCCATGCTCCTTAAACTATTTGTCAAGAGTGAAATCTCTTTGGTAGGGATCATTGTTCGTCTGGAATTATCAATCTCATTTGGGATGGACAATGAACATGAAGGTTTTGCATTCAAAAGTTACTACATCGCAGTTAGTAACTAGAAACTGGGTTCCAGATTATCAGACATGGTTTACGACGTAGAACAGTCTTAGGGATCTAGATTCTTTAGGGATCTAGGATTTGCTGCTCCCCGTATTGCCAAACTTTTCTTCAGCGTAATTTTGAAAAGTTATACCTTGATTCGTTACACCACATGCTTTTTATCCAGTGTTGTGTAGACACTAATTCTTCACGAAGTTTTCAAGACCTTTAGTTTTCATTTTAAACTGGTAATAGTGACATCTGCCTAATGTTTTCCTGCTACTCAAGCCATATTGTGTAATGTAGAGCAGAGTATTGTTGAAAGTCCATCATAATAATCCTTCATTTAGATTATCGGAAGTATGTGATCTGTTTAATGTTTGTAATGTAAAGAACAAATTTGGATCTCAATATCTCATCAGTTCCACTAGCGTTTAGTTTTTGTTGTTCACATCCTGTAAACTTCAGTTATTTCTTATTAGAAAAGTTTATAAAAACTAGTATAAGAAGTCAGAAAGGAGAAAAACCTTAAAAAAGTATTCTTTATAAATAACTGGGAACTCATATCAATGAGAGTTTCGAATAGAAATTCTATTTTTTTTTCTCGGAAGCAAAGTAAAAGAAGTCTGTAAAATTATGACAGACAAAGTGGTCAAATAATTCTTTTAATTGGGCGTTTCGTTTTCCTTCGCTTGTTATGTAAAAGTTCTCCTGCTCTGCGCCTGAAGAAAGAAAAAAAAGATGAATTTTCTGTCAAAATTTGAATAGACATAAGTTTTTTGTATTGAAAGCATTAAGATTTTTTTCTGTTCCCTACAATTATTTTTGCTGAAAATAAAATTTAAAATTGTTCCGAGCTCCGATATTCTTCATTGATCCTAAACTCAAATTTCATCAAGTATCTCTTATCGATTTGGTTTTCTGAAATTCGCTTCCTTTGTTTCTGTATGCTTCAAGATTTCCCTTATTAAACAACTCTGAGATAAAGTTTCTATGATGAAAACAAGCCATGAGTTATAATCTGGAGTGCATGCTAATATACAGATTTAGAAAGTACACGTGTTTGTCAGTAATAAGCAAGGATATTTTAATTTTAGGTAATGAATACGGAATTTTAAAATTAATAGCAAATACCTTATTACTATCTACTATTAGTTGACGTCCTTGAGATGGTAATTTTTCTCAATAGTAACTTTATATTTGTTTGTGTTGTTGGTGCTATGTAAATTATTAAAAATGTCACAACTTGAGTAGCACGAATTCAAGTGATACACATCGTATAGGGGTTAATACAGAGGCTGTTCGCACATTTTTAGACGAATTTGGTAAGCGGTAATAAAAAATAGTTTGCTGCAAAAGAAATAATTGCAATTGTACTATGTTTTTAAAAGTCAAAATTATCGTCTGCGGCTTGAAAGTTTTGTTTTTATTCAAAATGGCGTTTTTAATAAAGAAGTGGTTCGAAGGCTACATTTATGCTCTTTCCGAAGAGAAATATGGATACTCCGTTATCCAAAAACGATGTGAGACTCGTGGTTTTGTGATATCTAAAGCGTCGATAGGTAATATCGTCAACAAGAAAGGAAAGAAACGTCAAATTGGAGCCTCAAGTGGGACAAAAATTCCAAACAAGTATCCAAGGAAAAAACAGACATCTTCGACTATTGCAAAGGTACGTTGTTTAATGTTAAAAGAAAATCCCCCTAGTCAAAGGACAGTTGCAAAATCATTAAAATGCTTGGTGTCCACTGTAAACAAAATGATAAACGTTGATTTAAATCTTAAGAAAGCGAAAAAACGCAATGTGCATCGTCTTCTTCCAAATCATATCGCTGAACACAGGACACGCTGCAGAATTCTATATGAGAAACACTTATCCAAAGAAAAATGGAAAACAATTGTCACAATTGATGAATCATGGGTGTATTTAAATGATTGCAACAAAGAAAGAGCCATTTATTATAAGTGGAGAAAAAAAATTTAAGTACATGGTTCAAAGAATCGAAAGAAAGTTTTTCTAAGGTATTCATGATTGTTGCTGGTTTTTCTTATAATGGCAAGTTAAAAATAAAGAGAGTGGAAAAAAGTGTCAAGATTAACTCCAAATACTATCAGGAACATATTTTATCGCCAATTTTTCTGAATGAAATACCATCGCTTTACCTACAGTGCCATCAATCTGTGAGACTCCATCAGGAGCTCGCAAAAAATCTAGCAGTACTAAGCTAGCAGTCACACATCAAAATCCACTGTAAATTTCCTAAAAGAAATGAAACAAAAATTGGTATCAAGGCCATACCCTTCACTGATATTCCTACTAAATCTCCCGATGTATCACCTATGGATTTTTGTGCTTTCGGACTTTTAAAATCTGCATTATCCAAACGTCGTCCCAAAACCCTCCAAAGCTGTTCAAGAGGAATGGGATAGAATACCTCTTCTGACACTTCAAAAGGCATTATTATCCTGGAAATTGCGGTGTCGAAAGATAGTTCGGAATAAGGGATGTCAAATAGAACATTTAAAACACAAGAATTTTATGTAATTTAGTTTTGTGAATACAATATACATCGTCTAAAAAATGTGTGAACAGCCTCAACTAATGTGTGGCACTTCAACAATGAGTGTTTTTAATGTCCTTGTTGGGATTCAAAAAAGACGTTGAAACGTCCCTGTACTGCCCCCTCATACCTGTTAGTCTTGGTCCACCTACATGGTACTCCTATAATAAAGTAGCCAACAAAATTGCGGTGTAAAGCGGCAAATGTCCCCAGTACAAAGTTCTAGCTGCACTGGGAAAAAAGTTTTAAGTGATATAATGTATACCTCTAAAAAAACACTACAAAACAATAGGGAAGCACAAGCTGAAACATTACACCGCATTCTGAAACACGTAACTTAAGAACATTTTGTGCTCTTCGAAAAGAATTCAGTAAGAAACAAGAGCCTAAAAAAGCCCCGTTTTCATTCTTGATAATTTCGCCATACATAACGAGGACAAAATATGTTTGAGATTTACCATTCCTCTTAAAATAATGGGGAAATTAGAGTTTTAAAAATGAGAGAAACGTCTTTATGGTTCATATGATGGGAAAAGAATAATTTTGATAAGATTCTGGGAAGACATGATTCCATGAGCCTTTTAAAAATGTGTATCTAGGGATGTTATTAAAAGCTCAAATTTTACGAAAAAATGAGTAATTTACTTTTAGTAGTATTTAAAGCTTGCATTTAAATCTTTAAAAATTCACCAAAAATAAGGTAAAGATTCGAAAAAGATTTCATTTTAAAGGAATTTTTATGATCTTTCTTGTGATAGGAATTTTATAACCCTCAAATTATTATTTTAAACGTAAACTTTAAAAAATATAACAAGAACAGCTTAAAAATTTTATTTTAAAAAATCTAAGAAGAATTTTTGAAAATTCTTTCTTTGTGCACCCCTACACTATAAGAAGAATCGTCATGCAAAATTTCAGCCCTTTAGGTCCAGCGCTTTAGTCTGTGCGTTATCTGTCAGTCAGTTACGGAACTGTTATCTATATATATAAAACAGTTCCGTAACTGACTCATTCATTCATTCATTCGCTGACTGACTGACAAATAACGCACAGACCAAACCGCTGGACCTAAAGGGCAGAAATTTTGCATGGCGATTCTTCTTATAGTGTAGGAGTGCACTAAGAAAGATTTTTGAAAAATTCTCCTTAGATTTTTTTAAATTAAATTTTTAAGCTGTTTTTTTTACTTTTTTTAAGTTTGCATTTAAAATAATAATTTGAGTGTTATAAAATTTATATCACGAGAAAGATCATAGAAATTCCTTTAAAATGAAATCTTTTTCGAATCTTTACCTTCATTTCCTGATTTTTGGTGAATTTTTAAAGATTAATTTTTAGAATTTAATTTATTAAATGCTGATCACGTGACTTCTTTTTCTGGTACTTTAAATAAATGTATCGTCACGTGCATAAAAACTAAATAGACAAAAAATAATTTTTTTTTTTCTTGCTAATGCGGCAGACGATTAGACATTATCCAAAAAAATATTAAAATACAGTAAAAGAAATGTTCTAGAAACTGTACTATATTCTTTAGTATTCTTTATATTAGATTTAATTTGAATATCTTCTTCTACATTATTTTGTCTATAAAAATATCCCTTACGATTTTTTTATAAATATATATATATTTTACATCAATTATATACATTGATCGTCGTATTTATTATATATATATATTGGCATTAATTGCATACATTCACCGATGTTTTTACTTTGAATGTACTCCGTAGCGAAGTGCGGGTTTTCAGCTAGTATACTATATATAGATTGGGTTATAAAAACAGCATCATGTTCATTTCAAATAAGTTGCGATTAAAATAAGATATTCACATTTCTGTACACGAGCAAGCACATTTATAACTTAAAACACTAGAAAAAATTAACTTTGTAATTTAATAACATTTTATATATTTCATAATAAATTGGATATTTGAAGTAGGAAAGAAATTCAAATTTCAAAGTTATCACTATTAGAGGAAAATTTGGGCTAAAAAAACCCTTTAAAATTAGGTTGACTTGTTTGCCTTTTTCAGTATTTTAATATTAGTGCATGATTTAAAGAGAACAATCAATGCCTTTTTATATACAATATCCTCTACGTATTTCGTTTAACAACTGTTAATACCGAGCCCGAGGTAGCCTTGTGTTAGCGCGCTGGCGTTCGGTGCCGAGGGTGCTCGGATCGAACCGCGACGCCGTATTAAAATACCTCCGTGTCTAGTCCGTATGTGGGAACGTTAAATCCGTAGAACATAGAGTCTCTAATAGGTCAGAGAGGGTGGGAGAAGGTACGATCCGACCAGATGTCACCCCTGGAATTGCTCGGTCAAATTTGAGGTGGAAACTTGCTAAGACGGACTCAGACCCTTGTGGTGCTATATACAGGAGGTGTTATATACTTGTGGTGCTATATACAGTGTATAAAACCGGAACCGCACACTTCAGCTCGAAGCTGATATGGACTTGATCTGGAACTTCCAGCCGGGGCATTAGAAACAACAACAATATTGTTAATACCAACACAACTAACAATATTGATACATCGTTATTCATACTAATAAAATGACATTTCATGCACATTATAATAACAAAAACTCTCAGTGTAAGTTTTGAAAATATTTAATTATTTTTCTATATTTGAAACTTCCTTCAAGGTTTAAATATCTTCGTTATGAATAAACTAATTTGTTCTGTAAGAATTTGAAATCATAAGAAAGAAATTCAAGCATATCATTGTAACTGTCTAGCGAAACTTCTTTGTGAGAAATGAAACCTAAACCTTTTAGACACATAACAAAAAATTAAGCTTTCTAAAATCAATGATTCAAGATTTATTTCCCTTGAGAGCTTTAATTCATGAAGACTTGATTTTTTTTAAGAACTACTAAAGGTAAAAATGTTATTACTACCTCAGAAGATTTCTCCTTTCAAAATCAGAACAAAAGACTTTAAAAGATTTGCCATGGCAGCTAAATTAAACGAAAAACATTTTCTAAGGAAAAGGGGAGCATGCTGACGTTTTCTTATAATGACCGATCAAGAAGGATTTTGAAAAGAAATAACTAAACTTCTGTATAATGTCTGTTACAGCAAATTTTTCCGGGTCTAGAACTGTCATGCAACCTTGCGTTTACAAAGGCAAGAACAGCATTAGAATTCTAAAACTGGCCAAAATAGTAAATACAATACTGCATGTCTAAGCCAAATTATTAGTGTGCCCAAAATCAAACAGGACTTATTCGGTTTTTCAAAATGCAGTTAAAGATCATGCAACTGGGATGTTGCTCAAAATATAAATAAGTGGTTATTGTCAGACATTAAAATATCGGGAAATATAAGTTGAATGTTTTTTACGTATATAATGCTCCCCAGTCTTCTGAAAATGTTATTATTAGCAAACAGTATAAATAAGAGACATATCATAATGGATGGGAACAATAGGCTTTCATCACCTGTAAGCAGATGCTTCCTCTTAAAGCAAAATTTAAAGCATCACATAACCTCTTACAAAGGATTATTATTTTCGGGAAGAATAAAAGATACGACAATGTTCGAAAAAATAAAATCCTATTACATGGCAAACCATTAGAGCATTTTCTAGTGTCGACTTTATTTGTCAAAATAAAACAAAATATGAAAATTCAAATTTCGTTCTTAAAAAGGGCAAAAATTAAAATAGCCTTTAATATATATATATATATATATATATATATATATATATATATATATATATATATATATATATATATATATATATATATATATATATATATATCTGCTTCATTCTGCATCAATCCCTCTACGAAACTATGTTGCAGACCTGATATTATTCAGTTAATCCACAACGCGATGCAGTCCGTAGTTGCCGAGAAAGTCAATCCAACACAGAAACACATCACATCGTAATTGAAGTTAAAAGTTTATTTATCCAGGCTTAAAATCCCATTGCTCCGTTCCTTCAAAATGGCCCACTGCCACAAGTTATACGGAACGGGCTTGGTCACGTCCTTTCCATGCAATCTATTCTCCTGGTCTGACCTCATTCTTTTCGCGCGTTAAAATTCCGTGGGCTTTAGTTAGCGTCCCATGGCCGATGAGTCAGACTCACGCGCTTTCAACATGTACTTGGAAAATTCTGTTCGTTGATGACGTCATATCCTGCGCCAATAAAATATTCAAATTAAATCTAATATAAAGAATATAGTACAGTTAATATACTATAGTTTGTAGAACATTTCTTTTACTGTATTTTAATATTTTTTTGGATAATGTCCAATCGTCTGCAGCATTAGCAAGAAAAAAATATTTTTTTGTCTATTTAGTTGTTATGCACGTGACGATAAATTTATTTAAAGTACCAGAAAAAGAAATCACGTGATCAGATATTAATAAATTAAATTCTAAAAATTAATCTTTAAAAATTCAACAAAAATCAGAAAATTAAGGTAAAGTTCGAAAAATATTTCATTTAAAAGAAACTTATAAAATTTATATCACGAGAAAGATCATAACAGTCAGATTATTATTTTAAATGCGAACTAAAAAAATGTTACAAAAACAGCTTAAAAATTTAATTTTAAAAAAACCGAAGAATTTTTGAAAAATCTTAGTGCACCCCTACACCATAAGAAGAATCACCATGCAAAATTTCAGCCCTTTAGGTCCAGCGGTTTGGTCTGTGCGTTGTATGTCAGTCAGTCAGTCAGTTACGGAACTGATATATATATATATATATATATATATATGCTCGCGTTCTGCTGTTTCCCGGATATCGTACTTCAGTGCCGCCTATAGATACGGTATTTCACGGGGACATGGGTGTGTGTGTGTGTGACTGAGAGAGAGAACTACCGAATCTATAAACGACACTTAACGACCGGTAAACAGCAGAGCGAACTTTTAGCTTTGTAGTCGGGCCTGGTGCACATCAACTCCAAATCAAATAATTCAATTAAACGGAATAATACTTTTTTTTACTTTAAATACTTTATAGTTGTAAAACAGCTAAACATGTTATACGAAATGTAAAGGAGTAGAAGCCATTTACATATTTACAAACAGAGAATGGATAATGGCGTCAGCTCATTAAATGATTCAATATTTTTAATGGTACCGACCGGTCGGTCCATGGTACCGACGCTCACACTAGCGTATATGAAATTAGTTTGTTTACCACGTCATCCTCTGTGGTTCTATATACTCAGGCGACATCCAGGCGCATATAGAACGAACTCGGAAGTTAGTTACATAACATGAAAGACATGATCATTGCAATTTTCCTTTTGATCTATGTGATAAAAGATCAGCTTATGACTTTAATATTGTTAAATTTCAAAATTACTCAACATGCTTACACAAATCTATATTTAATAATATTATTATAAATCAGCTAGTAAGAATAAATAGGCTTTGTTCTAAGGACAATAGGTATAAGCATATTATAGAATTGTTAGTAGTGCTAAAACGTAATTATTACCTTGATAGTCTTTCCAAGCACATAATTGGTTGTTTTAGATTTACTGAATAGCATGTTCTGTTGCTAATAATTTGTAATACTAAACTAAAAGATTAATTATAGTAAATAACTATTAAAAAAGAAAAAGAAAAAATAATAAATAACAACTAGCGTAATAATAACAATAAATAATAACTCTTAGTCATAAAAAATGTCTAAGTTAACTTAGGTTATATTGTTCTATAACACAGTATCCTTAGAAAGTCTGCTTCTGTGTTTCCATTTGCTCCATGGTTTCAAGATTTGTGACATCAGTCTTCTTGCGGTTTCCTTTACTTAACTTCCATTTTGTCTGGCGCCGGGCTTGGTGCTCTATGATAAATCAACTGTTGATTTACTTCTTCTGTGTCTTATGAATTGGACGGTGTCTAAGTGTGTTTATTGCTCAGATCATACTTATAAAAAGCAATCCATTGGTTTTCAGACAGTATCGGCACCGCTGATGAAGAGATGCTGTCAAAAACCTATTTTTCACTTATCTTTTCATGTTTTAGTTCCTGGCTGCATTAGTTTTGAGCATATACTGGTTTTTCACTTTCAACTTTGTCTTTATATATCTATATATATATATATATAAAACCCTCTAACCGGTCCACCGGTCATTATGACAGGCAGCGGCGGAACTAAAAGGTGGGGCAGGAGTGGGGAGAGGCGTGAACGCTTGGCTGTGTTTGACATCCTCAGTCAGTTCCTGGACGTCAGGAAGAGCGCATCCAGGGTTTTACAAGTGCTCTCTGCTTGCCTGTAAGTTGCAACTTTGCAAAAGACTGGCTCTCAAAATGACTGGTAGGGTCAGTTGTTGCCACTGAGCTTGACGCTTCGGACGAGGAGTATGACTCGAATGATTCATATGCTGAGTCAAAAGAAGCTGCTATTTTTGAGGGAAACGATAATTGAGATAGTGATGATGAAAATCTTGTAGAAGAGCCACCTACCCTCAATCGTGAGCCCACTCCAGGTTGCAACGCAACGGTTACTACGGAGAACGAGTCGTCTAATTAAGAAAGTGCAGTGCCAACTAGGCGTAGGTTCACTAGAAGACGAGCAAACATTATTAGTTCGGACGAGAACGGATGCTCTGAAAGTGATGAAGAGGCAGTTGCCACTTTTTATGGTAAAAAGAACTGTTTTACGTGGAATTCGAGACCTGCTCGAAGTTCAGCGCAAACTGCTGCTCGGAGCATACTTCGAGTAAAATAGAGTAAACTTGAGGGTCCTGCTCTTTTTCGAAGTAAGGTTACACCAGAGCAAATTTGGAGGCTGTTTTTCACGGACGAAATGATAACCAAAGTTGTCCATAACATACATCAGAAGCTTGCTAGAACTCGTGCTATAAATTGAAGAATTTAACAGCCACTATAAGGACACAACAAATTTTGAAATCAATGCTTTTATAGGGGTTAAAGTGTTCTTTGCAATTTTTAAATCATCCCACGAAGCCTTGACATCACTCTTCTCTACCTCAATCACTGGCAGACCGATTTTTTGTGCAATCATATCTGAGAAACGTTCTTTTTAGAGCCCTATGATTTGATAATGTAGATACCAGATTAAAATTAATTGAAAAAATTGAATGAATAAGTGTAGATAATTTTCCCCCTCACTATTCGTCACTAATATAAATCAAACAACCCTGTGTACAATATCAACATGCAGTTCCATCGTAATCACGCAAATATAACAGCTTTTTAGGCTTGGGGATCAATTTGTCCGATAGTCCTACTTGTAGCCCTAAATTCATGCACCGGAAAGAGGGATGTATGCTTTAAGATTTGTAATCAGCGGGATGGGAATATGCGTTATCTCTAGACGGCTATCTAAATTGGTAGGGACCACCCAGCCGAAACTGTCAGGCACAAATTTACAATTCCGACACTTCGGGGCTCCAGAGAGACACGTTGTACAGAGCAACAATACGACGTCATAAATCATCGAAAATTAAAGAGTCAGCTATAAATCTGATGTCAAAGGTCGAGGAGCGGGGAACTGCCCGATGATAAAATATCACAGACACGGACAGGCGTCGAAGTTAATTAAAATGCACCGGAAATTTTAAGATGCGGCCAATGCGATGAGGGGGACCGGGAAGTTGACCTACGAACAAGGTGGCCCGTCCCTAATCCCAATAAAGGGGTGGTGCGAGCGAATGAAAAGTCAAGAAGGCCACAGCAAATAAAAAAAAGGGAAATATATATACGAGTGTTGGAGCGTTTCGGAGAGAGCCATTATTAAAAAAATGGCAAGAAACTAAGCTACCACAGGGTCGACAAGAGAGTCCCTTATTACAAAAAGAACGACAAATACCCTAAGCTACTACAGGGCCGATGAGAATCCAAAGAATACGAAATTGAATGCCCAGCGTGAGTTCCTTACGAAAACGAAACAAAAAACAACGGAATAAGCTACTACAAGGCCGAGGAGAGAATCCAGTGACGACGTGACATTGATTGCCCAGCGAAGGTCCGCAAACTGCGACAAAGTACAGTATAAAAAAAGAGCCGAATCAAGTAATGCTACTAAGCCGCTACGTGAATGAAAGTGTGCGCATCCTCTTATAGCGGTTTGAACGCGTAGACGACCACCGACCAGTACTGACCGACCCGAAGATCATCGTAGAGGTGATCAACGCAGAGCAACATCCGAGTTGTACTCCAAATGATCGTCGACCACTGAAATTCCGAACTCTTTTAGTGACGAGATACAGAACTCGTGATCTCTCTCTACGAACTATAGTGACCGACAAATATGACAGGAGTGCAACCGATAGCGACAGCAGCCCCATGAGTGAGCATATTTGCTAATATAATTTCTTTCACATCCCTGCTTATCAATACGCGTCTCTTGCCCGTAAGGGTCGGCATTGCCAAAGTTATGATGAATAATATGAGTTGTGATTGTAAATGATTTATATATTGAATAATACTGTATTTGAATAATACGAAGACTTCAGCATGGTGCTAAATAATGTGTGTGTAAATATATGTGTAAGCGTAAGCTTATCGTCGTCCCACCTAGAAGGCATCCAACTCAGATTTTATGAAGACCGGCCGCCGCGAGGGAGCACATCCCAAGCTCCGACACTCAGCACATATGCAACTTTACCGAGTCACTCCACTGGCCAACCGCCTGCAGAACGACTTTTCGCTACATCACAACACAGACTTTATTAAATGTTACAAACAGCAAACAGCAAAAAACATACATCGAAAAATAGTCTATGGCAATTGGACATGTTCGTCCATGAGCCTTTTAACGATTTTGTTTACTACTTTGCAAAAGTAGTAATCGTTATATAGTTTGTACTTTGTCCATTGACTTGCATTCCCTGGCAGGTCGGCCCGCAGGTCAGCAAAGTTTATGCAGTCGAATAGACAGTGCTCGACTGTTTGGATCTCGCCCCAACTGCATCTGTCCGACTTCCCGAAGAATTTGGCCTGATACTGGCCAAAGCTGCCGTGCCCAGTAATCACCTGGTTCCTCAGGAAGTCACATTGGACTCTATCCAAGCTGACCTTCTGGAATATCTCCTGCGTCCGCCTGCCTTTGGTGGACTCATTCCACCTTTCTTGCCAGATTTTTAAGGCATCTTTCAGAAGAATGCCTTTAAGCTGGTTCTTGGTCAGCTTATAGTCATTAGTGATGGTGGGAAGCTGAGTCGCTCTTTTGGCGATCTCATCCACCTCTTCATTGTTGCTATTACCGGCATGGGCTTTCACCCTATGCCAAGTAATATATAAGCCGTTATTATTGATACTCCTCTTTAGGTTCTCCACCAGCAGACATTTAAAGCTCTTTGCTCTGAGCGCCTGTAGTGCGCTCATGGAGTCCGTGAAGACATCGAACTCTTCGGTTCGCGACCTTATTGCATCCTCGATTACCATCTCTATCGCCCTTAACTCAGCCTGATAAGAGGAGCTGTGATCTGAGTTCCTCTCCATTAGGTCATAGAGCCTTACGTTGTTGTCATACTTGACAACACCTG